>JASAUF010000322.1:8725000-8937500 GCA_030180095.1 Magnolia changhungtana | reverse complement strand
TGCAGGGGCATTTTCACACCGGGCTCGAGTGTGGTGGCCTGTGGGATGTAGGGGCACACTAGGGGTGGGCGGCCCGTGTGAGGCGGGTGGCTCATGTGAGGTGGTACCCATGTGATGTGGGGCCCACAAGGGGGGTTCGACTAAGGTCCTAACCCATGAGATGTGAGGCCTGAGTTATGAGATAAGGGATTGATTCGCCATGCTCTATCAGTTCAAGCTTTTAGAGCAAGTGGTTAATTGTCCTGCATCAAAGTGGTATCAAAGCGGGAGGTCTCGTGTTCGAGACTCCTCACCGGGAGTGATTAATGCAGGAGCATTTTCACATCAGGCTCGAGTGGGGTGGCCTGTGGAATGCAGGGGCACACTCGGGGTGGGCAACCTATGTGAGGCTGTACTCATGTGATGTGGGGCCCACGAGGGGGGTTCGGCCGAGGTCCTAATCCATGAGATGTGGGGCCTAGGCTATGAGATAAAGGGTTTGATTTGCCACGCTCTATCAGTTCGAGCTTTTAGAGCAGGTGGTTAATTGTCCTGCATCACCGATGATCTTCAAATCTGGAACTTTGGGCATGGCCCATTTTTGGTGGTTCAATTGGCTCCATTATCTAAATACCTACCCAGGGGCCTGCTTTACAACCTGAACACTTGAGGATATATACATATTCTAAGGTTGACAATTGTATAATTATGATTTTTTCCCTTATTGTTTCCTAAACAAATCTTTTATCCTTTGATAAAAATGAACGGATCATCGAGTTTACCATGCTTCTGGCATTTCTAATATTTAATGTGCATTTCATTGCTTGCGGAATTGAAGTTGATCAATCTCTCAAGATTTTGAGCACCTTAGCCTCAGAGTTTATTGACGATATTAGGTGCTGGTCTAATTTATCTTAGAAACTAAGTGTTGACATCCTTTAATTTGAATGTTCTTGTCCCAATAGAGCTTCAAGAGGATGGAAATTGACTTTCAAAGTTGAAAGCTAATTCAGGAAAGGAGATTGTTTTTTAATGTTGGAAATGTAATGCAGGGGCATTTTCACACTAGGCTTGAGTGGGGTGGCCTGTGGGATGCAGGGGCACACTCGAGGTGGGTGGCCTGTGTGAGGCGAGACCCATGTGATGTGGGGCCCATGAGGTAGGTTCGGCCGAGGATCTAACCCATTGGATGTGGTGTCTGGGCGATGAAATAAAGAGATTGATTCGCCACACTATCAGTTTGAGCTTTTAGAGCAAGTGGTTAGTTGTCCTGCATCAAAGTAGTATCAGAGCGGAGGTCTCGTGTTCAAGACTCCTCATTGCAGGTGATTAATACAGGGGCATTTTCACACCGGGCTCGAGTGGGGTGGCCTATGGGAATGCGGGGGCACACTAGGGGTGGGTAGCCCGTGTGAAGCGAGATCTATGTGATGTGGGGCCCACGAGGGGTGTTCGGCTGAGGACCTAACCCATGGGATGTGGGGCTTGGGCTATGAGATAAAGGGATTGATTCGCACGCTCTATCAGTTTGAGCTTTTAGAGCAAGTGGTTAGTTGTCTTGCATCAAAATGGCTTTTGAGTTTGCTCTTGGGCGGATGTCTCGTGTGGTGACTGGTGATCATTCACTTGGCAACATCTTTCCTAGGCTAGATCAAGTAGCTCTTCATGGACAAAAACTAATTTCTCAGTGTTTTTCCATTTTGGAGGATCAAGTGTATGGGCACCTGCTTGCCACAAATTTTGAGTGAAGATGAAATTGAAGAAATGGTGAGTCTGCTTGATCTCTTGGAACAATGGAAGCCTTCTCTTGATGGAAGGGATAGTTGGGTGGGGAAAATTGAATGGTTAGGGAGCTTTTCAGTAAAATCCTCGTACTCAGCCTTGTTAGACCCCTCTTCTCAAAGGGAAAAGGAGCTGATTGAGTGTATTTCTCTAATAAGGGACCACCAAAGGTCATTGCATTCGGTCACTTGTGGGAAAGAAGAAAATGCAAACAATTGATCGCCAGAGGAATAGACATGATCATTCTCAATGCATGCATTTTGTCTTTGGGATGTGGAATTTGTGGACCATTTATTTCATTCGTTGCGACTTTGGAGCAGGCTATTGGGCGGCGATTTCTTGTTCTTTCAGAAATGTTGGGTAATGCATCAGTGGATTGGGACTTTTGGCACGAGAGGTTTTCAAGGTCCTAAATGAAAGATCCTGAGGAGACGTTCCCATCTTGCAGGCATGTGGTTGATTTGGGGTGAACATAATAGCAGAACTTTCTGCAATCTTGCAAGTTGCCCAGTAGAGGTTTTTAGGAGAGGTAGAATGTTCATGGTTGTTTGGGCAAAGTCTCTTAAGACTTCGAAAGTTGTTCTCAAGTTCTTTGATTCATATTGTAATGTAGACTCTTAAGAGTCGAGGGCGTGATTATTCCTACTTTTTCCTCTTTTGATACTAAAATTTAAATTCTCTCTCTCAGCAAAATTTTAAAAAAAAAAATTAAAAAGAAGAAGAAGAAGAAGAAGAGAAGAAGAAGAAAATGAAAAAGAAAGAAAAAAAGGAGTTGGGGACCTATCATGAATCATTGTTAATGTCAAATGCATGCTTATCTCAAAAACTGGATCTGGATATTTAACATTTTCAGTTTCTTAGAGGGCGATAGCTACACATTGATTTGTAAGTTAAATAATGCCGTAACCCCTGTTTCAAGATTCAAAAGATTGTCATTGAGGCCTTGAGCTGTGCTAATCCCACATGTACCTCTATCCACACCTACATGTAGGCACACAGGCCAACACATGACAAGGTGTTGGACAACCGAGCTGCTCATCAAGAAGTCCCATTGGGTAGATATGGCCCAAAACTTCAGGCCACTCTAAACCTTCCATTAAATTATCTTTGACTTGCATATGTAACTTGCAAAACCGAGAGATAGCCACTTCCATGCATGTTAGCTTGGTCTTGAAATTGGGTTTGTTTTTCCTTTCCCTTTTATCTATGCAGAGATCACAACATTATTGCTAGCAAAGGTAAAGAAAAATTATCAGATTGCCCAGTACATATAAAAGATCTGGTCATGCGCAAGCCTATTGGATGCATCATTCCCCATGGAAAATATGTCTAAAATTGAATTTCTAGTGAACCTATCAAGTTCAATGTCTTCGCGTGCATACTTCATCAGTGTATATCATCATTTCTATAATGTAATGGCAGATGGAGTAATGGCTGTTGAATGGTCTACATCTAGTGAGTGGGTTCTGATGACTGGGGGGTGTGACGGGGCAATTCGTTTCTGGGACATTCGACGTGCTGGTTGTTTTCGTGTTTTAGATCAGTCTCTATCTCAACTTGGGAGACGGCCACCTCTTCTCGAGAAAACTCCAAAAAAAGTAAGTTCGTTTTCTCTCTCGCTCACTCTGTCTTTCTCTTATTCCTTTTTTTTTTTTCTCCTTATTTGAAGCAACCTCATATCCTTGAAAGAGTATTAAAATATGTAAGCTTTCTATCTCTTGGCTTGTCTTCAATCCACATGACACATACAAAACCCAACCTATTAATTTTTAATGTGGGGTGAACCCATAAATGAGGGACATTCTCTTTGCAACAGTGAGGTCATGGGGCCAGTCTGAGCTTACCAACCAAGAAAAGAAGAAGGGGAAAAAAAAAAAGAGACTAATCAGATTGGTGCTTTATTTTCAGCTTTTACAGCGTTCTTTATATTCTATCTTTTGTTCATCTCATTGAGGAATCGCGATGATTTCACTATCGTGAGTTCTCCAATCCCATTTCTGTTTATTTATTAGGCTTATGAAATCTAGCTGACCCATTTCTTGTAGATTGTGTGAATGTATCTTACTGTCGATTTCATGTTATGCAACCCTCTGAGAATGAACTAAGGAGAAATACTAGTACATTATGCGTATGTGTATGTGTATATATTGCTCGGCAAGATATCACTATATTGTAACAAAATTAGATGTGCTGGGAAGTGGCTCTATGGGATTGGGTGCCTACTCTTGTTGGGGCTTCTTGCTGTTATCTTCCTGGTCTATCTTCTTCATCGAGGTCAGTATTATATTCATGTTTGTTCTTTTTATCTCACTGTTCTAGCTTCGTAGTTACTGGTTCTTTTGTGTTGTTCACTTGGTTTCAATTCAGTATGATAGTACATGACTAAATTACAAATTGTTAGAGTCAAGAGACCACATTGTGGACAGCATGGAGAGGAAGAAAAAAGAGGAGAGAGAATGTTTTCTTCATATATCTCCTACTAGTTCCTATTCATAGGCGCATAACAAAAGCTAAAAAAATGGAAATCAAATCTAAAAGATACACCATTATCTCCAAGGATATGGTTCACCACACGGCAACTGAATATATGCGTGCTGTCACACACAAGTACACTGCAATGAACGTACATCAAATACAGTGCACTTTAACACAAGTAATAGCTGGTGAACATGAGTTCATTGAAAACTATCAAGTTATGCGATTTTGAAATATATCTTTCTCATATTCCCTGATAAAACCATTGAGACAATTGATTGGCATACTTTTGAAACCCGCGAACGTGACTTGACCCAATCTCCATCTGTGTTGGTTCTGGTGTAGTCAATAACCTGATGAAATTGACTCAAAGACTCGACTGGTATTTTGAAGATTAGATATATTGATTCATGTTGACATGCAGTCTGCAAAGTGACTTGAGTCAGTTGATTCAAAATTCAACCTACTCAACTCAGTCTGGTGATCTCTCGTGTTATGGAACTATGGTTTATAGAATATACCTCAGTGTGATTGCGTTTTGAATTCTGCCCAATAAGTTACAATTTCTGCACAAGAATCCTTGTGTTCTCTAATCAGCTGTAACCTTTCTTCACAATCAGGGGCTTGCATCACAGTCGTCGCTAGCAAGCCAGTCTTCTTCTGCAAAGGCCAGGATACCACAGAAAAGAACGGGTTTTGGCAGCAGTTCCAAACATTTCCCAACCCTCTTCAAAGGTCAAAGTCAATCCAAGGGACACCCCGGGCTGATGTCCAATCGTGACCGTGCAACAGCTCATTATGGTGCTGTGACCGGGCTGAAAGCAACACCAGATGGCATGTATTTGCTGAGTTCAGGTCAAATTCTACACTTCTACCCTTTTAGTTCTTTAGCTGTAATTTAGCACTCAAGTCAACACCTTATGAGCTAACAAATTGAAGCTGTATCTCTTCCCATTACCCTCATTTGGTGGAAAATTCTTATTATGGTGCAGGGATTAGCGATTCTGGTCTGCATGGACTTTCTTGATTAACCATTCAAAGATATAAAGAGGTTCTTAATCTTAAAAAAAGAAAAGAAAGATATAAAGATGTTCTTCATTATATATAGTGTATTCATGTCATCGTCATAATTATTTGAAATCACCCAAGTTTGTTATTTTGTTGGAGGTGTCCTCCGTATTTTGGGTGTAAGGATCCCCACATGCCTTTTTAAATGAGAAGAATTGTATGTCCTGAAGCTGAGGATATACATTGCATCCCCAGGCTTTGAGTCTATACAAGTGAGGCCCATGGTTTGCTCAGGATATCGATGTACTGTTCCCAACCATGGATGGGCCATGTGCCAAAGATCCCTGATAGAACTAACCCTTCGATTGGTTGCTACCGATAGACCGTTTAGAACAAAATATGGTGGCTGGCCGGATTCAATGGACAAAAGGCCAAGGATTGGATGTGTAGGATCTTCCAATCAGGGAGATTATTGAGTAATCCTTAGGGGTGTACACCGAGTCGAATCGAGTCGAGCTGGCCTCAACTCGACTCAGCTCGGTCAGCAAACACACCCAGCTTGTGTTCGGCTCGGTGACCGAGCCACCATGTCCAGCTCGACTTGGCTTCGTCAGCAGATCGGGCCAGTTTGAGCTCGAGCTTTTGAGCCAAGTTCGAACTCGAGCTTTCAAGTCAAGTTCGAGTAGAGAGGCTAGGGTCGCTGGTCGAGCATGACGAACAGATAGAGAGAGAGAGGCTAGGCTCTAGGGTCGCTGGTCGAGCACGACGGGCAGAGAGAGAGAGAGAGAGAGAGAGAGAGAGAGAGAGAGAGAGAGAGAGAGAGAGAGAGAGAGAGAGAGAGAGAGAGAGAGAGAGAGAGAGAGAGAGAGAGAGAGAGAGAGAGAGAGAGAGAGAGAGAGAGAGAGAGAGAGAGAGAGAGAGAGAGAGAGAGAGAGAGAGAGAGAGAGAGAGAGAGAGAGAGAGAGAGAGAGAGAGAGAGAGAGATGGTCAGGCAAGCAGGGTTGTTTTCAAACAAAAGGAAAAGGGTAAAGTAGGGATTTAGGGTTTATTTTTTATTTTTTTATACTACCTGACCGAGTCGAGTTGAGCTCGGGCCAGCTCGAATTCAATTTCAAGCTCTAAAAACCAGCTCGACTCGGATTGAACTCAGTTTCAAACCGAGCCGAATCGATCTTTTTCGAGCTGAGTCAAGCGAGTTGACCGAACTAGCTCAGCTCGTGTACACCCCCAGTAATCCTACATCCACAATGAGGCCCCTTAGGTCAACAGTCTTGATCATTGAACCATGGGCTGAACTCGTACAAGCTCAAGCCCTGAGGATGCCATGCATATTCTCATGTTGAGGATCGTCAAGTTCTTCTTTAAGTGATAGGAAGATGTTCATTACCAGACTAAAAGTTGGCATAAACTTTGGAATTCTTTGCCTTGAGGGAATGTATGAGCAGGCCTTCAATATGGAACTGTGATTGATAAGTTACTGATCTACCTGTCTTTCTTGATTCTCTCTAGGGAATGTGGTGTAATCCAACTCTATGAAAGTTACCATGCCTTAGATACCCAAGAGGCTTATCCACTATAAACGTTTGTAGGCTATGCTTAAACCTAGAAATCTCTCTGTGGGGCTTGTGATGTTTTGATGATGTCCAAGCTGTTCATCGTTTTCACCCCCTGTTCTCATTGGCTTCCAAAAATCAGGCTGACCAAAACTCAGGTGGGCCACACCAAAGGGAACAGTTGGGATAGGGACGCCCACCGTAAGAAAAAAAAAAAAAACTACCAGATTGTATGTTGGGCCCACTGTGTTTTGTATGTGCCATCTAATCGATTCAGAAGCTGGCCCCAATTAATTGGAAGAAGGCTTAGATGATGATGATAATGATGATCTAATCCATTGATGCATCTGACTAGAACAAATGGACACCCAAATAGTTAGGCCATTCCAAAACTCAGGTGGCCACAACAAGTGATTTTAGAGGCTGTGGGCATGATTTTACTTGGTGTGGCCCACCTGAATTTTAGAATATCCCAAGTTTTGGGAGCCAAGGAGAATAGGAGGGAACGTGTGTGATGGATAGATTGGATGTCATTAAAACATCATGTGGACTCCACACGTCGATTTGTAGGTTAAGCTTATCCTACAAACATTTGTAGTGAATCTGGCACCAAAATCCAATACAGACTATGAAGAGAGACATGCACAAAACCTACTTTGCAATACCTAAAGGACTACACTGTCTGGCCTTGAAAATGGTGGTTCCGAAGCTATACTTTGGAGTAGACATGATGAGTTGGAGTGACCATGCATTTGGAGACTCTATGAGTAGAATCAGGCTGAGATGGCATGCTTGGATTAGGTGGCATGCTTCAATTTTCAACGTTAAGACTCAATCTTAATACACCATGTTTTTTTGTGCCCCCTCAGTCAAAAGATACTGTGCTCTTTTGTTGGAGGTAGGCCCACCTTTGGTAAGCTGTTCATATGGCGGGTCCCATCATTTTTGTCCATGGACAATATCTCTGCTATCAAATGATCTGCAAGCTCTGATGGACATTATCAACTACAAGTAATTATCACATGTAATGGGGATCAAGACGGCTAGGATCATCTGATAGCGGGGATATCGGGGTCATCTCCTACTCACCATGAGGCCCGACATATCAACTACAAGTCTACAACTAATGATCCACATGACAGTTTGTTGGGCTGAGCAGAAGTTCAGCTGAAAGTTGTATTTCCTCGTCTTATATATAATGATGGGCTAGATGTGCGCTGTTGCTTGGGATTTCTTTGAGAGATCCATTATGAAAATCCCCATCTTAAATGTGAGGGTGTGTGTGTGTTGGGTGATGCCCCCTTCAGCATCTGACTGAATTGCAAATCATACCGTTTTCTTTCACATTTTTGTTGAGGTTGTTGAAAGAAACTCTCTGCCCTTTTGAGTTTCAGGATCGGATTCAAGAATAAGGTTGTGGGATATTGAATCTGGTTGCAACACATTGGTGAATTTTGAAGCCACGCGGCTGCAAACTAGCAAAGGAATTCAGCTTGCTGTTGCTGGAGACTCATCACTCGTTTTTGTTCCATGTATATCTACTGTCAAGGTACCTTTCCTTCCCAACCACTCAAATATCTTCAAGATGTTTGGAGTATTCTTAACCCAAATGCATGATTTAACATCATTTAATTATTTCAGGCATTTGATGTGTGGTCTGGTAGGACGTCCCGCACATTTCGCGGCCACTATGAATGTGTTAACTGTTGCTGGTTTAGTTCACAGGATCAGGTGTGTTGATGTCATCCCCTCAACATTCTCATCACGTATTGTGTAAACTGAAATGTTGAATTGAAGCAGTTGTATGTTGATGTTTGTTTTAATGGGTTTTGCAGGAGTTGTACACTGGGAGCAATGACAGACAGATTCTTGTCTGGTCTCCATCCTGTTTGGATGTGGAACTGGTATGCTCTCTCATATGAAAATGTGCACTTTCCACATGGAAGCCCTGCAAATGTCACATGTTTGTGGGGAAAAGGTGTGAAAATTTGATACACTACTTTCTGTATGGAAGCCCTGCTAATCTTACATATTTGCAGGAAAAAGATGCCCAGATGCCACTTTGATTGGTTATGAAGGTGGTCAACCCCGAGTAGAATATGGCTCAATACTCAGATGTGGGGTTTACTGCATCAACCAATCAAAATGCATGTTGAGAATAGAGTTTTCCTTCCTAATGAGTCTCAAGAACTACATGAATGCCCCCCACCCCCTTCCCTTGATTTCTACCGAAATATGGTTGGGTTATGCATATTTGGAGGACTAATTGCCTACAACCGGTTGTGTAGGTTCACTTCACTGACAACCCACTTTTACAGGCACTTTCCCCATATATTTTCAAGTGAGTGGAAACGAAAAATTCCGAAGGCATAAAAAAATGGGTTGTACCATACTTGCAGCTGTAGGTGATCAGTTCTCTATCTAGAGACCCAAAATAGACACTGATAAGAGGTCCTTGGACTCCAAAAAACTGGGAAAAAAGAGTGAGTAGGAATCCTGACAACTAATTAAAACAAAATTAATATGAGGAATGATCCGGTACAAGAAACCCACACCAAAATACTGTGGCCGACATTTCATAGCCGTCCATTGAAAAACAATGTCCACTGCTTTATCTGTATTTCGGCGTCTCACACCAGATCACGCTTTAGTAAGAACTCCAGCTTACCAACTTATGACTTTTAGGTTGCATTTGATAGCAGCTTCTCTTTCAAAATAGAAGCCATTCTACACTTTAGAATAGCTTCTATTTTGTAAGAGAAACTGCCTGGAGTGGCTCCTGGTGGTGTTACCAAATGCACCCTTAGCAACTACTTTGTTACTTAACTACTGTTACATGCATTTAGAATCGATATGCCATTTTCTTTTCTAAAAACATGCAGGAAGGAGCAGTGGAAGGACAGATGTTATCGTCAGACTGTGATAACTGGAGCGACTGAAAGGGATGGTTTCTGTCCCTTCCATGTAAAAATTACCACATTCTGCTTGCTTGTTTTTACTTTGCTGTGTTTTTCCTCAGACACATTACCCTTTTCCCTGCCTATTCATTTACTTATGTAATCTTCTGCCTTGCTGCTGCTGAATTTAATATTTGAACATCTCTCTCCAGTCTCTACAGAAACCATCACACACACATATACACAGGAGGCCACTATCCATATTGGCTCATATTGATAGATGTACCTGTACAGACTATAGAGTTTGGTTCTTTCGGATGGCATTGGGCCGCTGAACAGCAAGAAAAAATGTCATGAATGGGGTGCTCAACAAGGATAGAATGCTTAATCTGTGAGAACAGAAAACCTAAATGAAAACACTAGCATGACATTATTGTCGGCCATACGTAGTGGCGGCAATGGTCCAGGTTTGGGTTCTGTGCAGGGGTACTCATACCTATACCTGTAAATGGGTATTGCACCTATAACTGTACTTATACCTATGTTGGGTCTGAAATGGGCAACCATACTCATACCCATTGGGGTGTCAGGTACCCAATTAGGGCATTGGATACCCACTTATAATTTGAGACTTAAAAGACGCACGCGTGCTTGTGCACACACACACACACACACACATATTCGAGTTGTTCTGCCGAATCGGTCGCTCAAATCTTTGGTCTCGACCCGGACCTGATGAAAAAAAATTGTATCATTTGGATTCGTTGAGAATGATTTTGATTTAGTTCATGGCCTATTAGAAGTAGAAGGCTCTCTGGTGGGATCCCCACGGACAGAAAAAGATTGGTGTTAGTTTGATAATAATCGAGTGTCATTGCTTCTTCGGTCTGAGCTAAGGAATCAGTTAGATATGATGCAAAATGGATCCTGTTCTATCGTTGATAAGAGATTTCTATATGAAAGATACGAATCACGAATTAGAGTTTGAAGAAAGGGAAGGCGGAGCCCTCGACCTGCAACAGATAGAGGAGGATTTATTCAGTCGCATAGTTTGGGCTCCTAGAATATAACACTCTTGTGGCAATCTATTTAATTGTATCAAAATTTAGAAAAAAAAAACTATTGGTTGCTTCTTCAAAATCATAAAAACAGCACGATAACATTTTAGATAAATACTTTAGCACGTCATTTGTTCATGATAGAGCATCCCACTTTCTAAATACCCCCCTAGCTAATAAGAAAATATGACACGACTCTACAAGTTTTTTCTTTATCATCATCATCATCATCATCATCTAAGTTTTTGTCTTTATACAGCAAAAATCACTGAATTGCATGAAGACTTAGAACTTGCTAGGGTCATGTTAATTAGGTACCCTCCATTGACACCTTTTTTCAACTTGACGTGACAGAGGGTTAGACTTGAGTGAGTCATGAGTTAGCTTAACGATTCGTCCAAACTTATGTTAAATCATTCATTTGCAAGCCATTCATCAATTGCTAAATCATTTGATTAATGTAATTCATTTACGACGGGCCATCCACGATGGAAGAAGAGTAAGAAACAAGAGAGACTATGATATGCATGTTGTAAAGGATCCATAATGCCTGTCCTGAAACTTTGCTAACTTAGTAGTGGAGCACCTATATGGAGCCAAATCTCAAAATTCAAGAGACAAGAGTGCAGTAGCCTGTGATTACAGGCCCGAGGGCCACGCCGCAGTCATATTTGTATGGGTCTGAACCATCAGCAAACTAGTGATATCCAGTCAACCTCTGCCTGATGAGCGAATTGGCCTGATTTTCTTGCCAGATCATCTTCATGGAGGGGCCCACTGATATACATTGATCCTCTCTGGTGTGTCCTTGCTTTTCATGGAGAGTATGGTACAGAGCACAGATTTATTTGATATGTATCCTACATCTTTGCACCTTATATGCAGGATCTCAAATTTGAAAAGTGAGGCCCATTGTTTAGTAATTGAGGCCGTTGGTCTATTGGTAGCTGTTGTATTTCCATCTTAATTATAGATTTTTCACAAATCACCCATTTTTTGTTATAGAATTTTGACCTTCCTTATTAGTGGACCAAATTTATTTTTGGAACCATACTTGATGAATGATCAGGATCTCTTACATGGATTACACCCCGGTACATTAGGGGTCCCTTGCTGAATCATGATGGATGATATGCAGACGGTTAGAAATTACTAAAAAATTGCAAGTAATTCACATTAATTTAATCCAAATTGGGTCTCAGTTTAGCTGTATTAAGAAGCAAAAATTAAGATTATTTGATTATCTTACTATCAGATTTTTGGACATTGATCGAATGGTTAAAAATGAAAACTATCTAATGGTCCTATTTCAACTAACAAGGGTAGCAATGGGCTGGGTAGTCTGCCCAACCCAATGACCCTGACCTGGCTTTGGGCTGGGCTTCGACTACTAAATTGGCCAGGGGGCTGGCTTGGGCTCAAGTCATTTCAGGTCGATCTGGCCCCACCCACCCAACCTGACTTAATAAGTAGGTGTTATACCTCCACAGATTTGTCATGTCAATCCTTAGGCAATCCATCCATCTTGAATGTAGACTATTGCTTCATTCCTCTAAAGTGCCTATTTCTTTGTGCATGTGTGGCTCACTTGATCAACGGATGTGATTTTTGTCAATTTTCGAATTGGGCTGGGCCTGTTCATTCAGACTGGGGCCCATCTATTTTGGACTTGGGGTTGGGCCTGTTGTGCCAAATTGGGCTGGGGCCTAAGTCTTAAGATATGGACTGGTCTGGTCCCAGGCTCATCCTATCTTGGCCCCAGTCCAAAGGCCGAGAATCAGGGTATCTGATATTGGGTTTGTGACTTGCAGACGTTGGGTTCATATTACTTTATGCCTATACAGTTTTTGGGTGCCTATACGTCATACATACACTGCTGTAATATCAAATAACTCCGGAGCGGGCCCACTGTGGATATATGTCTTATCCATGCCGTCCATACGTTTTACCATCTCGTTTTAGAGCATGAGACCAAAGTTGAGGCATAATCAAAGCTCAAGTGGACCACACCACAGAAAATGGTGCGAATTAAACACTTACCGTTGAAAACTCATTGGTGGCCACACAAGTTTTGGATCAAGCTGATATTTGTATATTTCCATTTCATCCATGTCTGTGTGACCTTATCAAACAGATTGGATAGCAAATAAATTTCCAACCGTCGATGTCATTATCCCCACTCTTTCCGGTTATTTGGTGCTTCAATTCTAGGATCATGCCCTTAAATGATCTCTGGAAAAACGGATGGACAGCATGGATAAGACACTTACATCTAAGGAAGGTGGGCTTATAGAGTTTACTCAGTACTTCCTCCCACCTGGCCAACCTGTCTATCATAGGGCCCACATGATTAATCGTTTTTGGGTGGTTGTCATATGTTTTTTTTTACGTTGCGGCCCACCTAATGATTGTATCAGTTCATTTTTTTTAGCATCACATCTTCGTATTGGGTCTCATGCTTGATCAAGCTTGAAATCTGAGGTAGGTTCCTATGTTAGGCTGAGCTGGGGCCAATGATGAATCGGCTAACTTGGTCTGTTGGTCCTAAAATATTATTTTACTTGGGATTAGATGGTCCAATGCGAGCCTTTGGATGTATGTTCCATCTCTTGGAACGCCCACCATTTAAAACTTATTGGGGCCACAAAAGGTTTGGATCAAACTGATATTTGTGTTTTCCCTTCATCCAGCTCCGTGTGACCTAATTAACAGATTGGATGTAAAATAAACATTATAATGGGTATTAGAAGGCTTTTAATGGTGGGCGTTCAATCACCACCGTTTCCTATGGTGAGGTCCAACTGAGATTTAGATCTGTCTATTTTTTGAATCATTCTCTAAAGTGAGCTAGTAAAATGGAAGGACTGGATAAGACATATACATCATAGTGCTGCCCACGGAGCTTTTCCAGCACCAACCAGTATAGTGGAGGGGTCACTACCGAAGGGGCAAAAAAAAAAAAAGTTTTAAATGGTCAATGACCACTCTTTCTTCTGGTGTGGTCCACCTGAGATTTATATATTCTTTATTCTTTTTACTATGACGTAAAAGAAGCAGATTGGCTGCTGTACCGCACACCACCGACCTGGCTGGTGTGTACGTGGCCTGCCAAGACTGAACTCCGAGTTGTGTTCAAAGGAGATCAAAGTTATATGGGCCTGAAAATAATGTATTTATTATATCCACACCGTTCATCAATTTGTAGAGATCGTTTTAGAGCACAATTAAAAAAACGAATCATATCCAAAGCTCAATTGGAGCACACCACACATAGCATTGGGTAGAATGATTGTCACCGTTAAAACATTTGTAGGGCCCACCATAATGTTTATTTTCCATCCAATCCGTTCATAAGGTCACACAGACCTGGATAAAGAGGAAAAACAAATATAATATTAATTCAAAACTTATATGACCCCCAAAATTCGTAATGGTAGACGTTCAATCTCCCACTGATTTTTGAAGTGTGGTCCACTTGATATTTGGATCTATTTTATTATTCGGCTCAAGCCTTACAAAGAGCTCGCCAAATGGACGGACTGTTTGGATATAACACATAACTCATGGTGGGACCCACAGAAGTTGGTGTCGTAAACACAGCAGCGAGTTCGGTGGTGTGTCGTACACCAGCCAATCCGCTTCCCTAAAAGGAGCAATGGAAAAACGGATGGACGGCGTGGATATAAAATATATACATGTAGCGGTTAGGATACGCCCACCTCGGTGGCTCCGCCCAGTTCACAGTCAGTCGCGTCCGAGTCCGTTATCTTACACACCCTATCTATCCCTTCTCCTTCCCTTCCCAAAAGAAATGGCAGCATCCGTACACTGTCTCACCTTCAAACCGACCCGGACCGAAACCCGATTCGTGACCCGGAATCGCCACCCGAAACCGTTCCGATGCGAGAAGGCGGTCGAGAAAACGGGCGAGAAGAGGCGAGTCACGGTCAGGAACGGAAACGACTCGCTGGATATCTGCCGTGTCGTGAACGGGATGTGGCAGACGAGCGGCGGTTGGGGTAGGATCGATCGAGACGTTGCCGTCGATGCCATGCTTCGATACTCGGATGCTGGATTCTCCACCTTCGACATGGCCGACATCTGTAAGTCTCTTCCCACTCGGCCGAGTCGACTCGGAATTCAAACGAGTCAGTGAAATAAAAAGCTCTCCATGAGTTCCGAGTAGTTTAGGCTCCTATGTTTGTTTTTGGACAATTTAAGTAATGGTGGTGATGATGCATATCTCTCACATCACACTGATCAAGCAATCCTAACCATCCAATTAATGTCTATCAAATGGACGGCTAGAAGTAGAATAATGAGTAGTCCAAATTGGAATGGAAAATCAAATAGTTAAAATTATCTTATCAGTGTTGTTTTTAGATTATGCTATATCTACAGTTGGGTCAGCAATTTGGACGGTCTGGATTGCGGTACAACGAAACCATGTTGTATGGTTGAGTCTCCACCATCTTTTGAAATGTGCAAAACGAACATGGGAGTCTGGCCCCTTCCGAGTTGAGTCACTGAAAACGGTGTTAATACACTGGTAGAGTATGGCCTTCCATACACATGCATGCCAATGCTGCACTCATGTTTCTCAATCATATAACTAAACCATCCAAATTGTGGGCCCCCCAAATGTAGGTGGATCACAACCAACAAATCAGATTGTTTGGACAATCCTAACCACTTATTAAAATGATAACTTGTGGTTGCATTTGGACGGTTGAGTAATTTTAACCAACCCACCTACATTGAACCCTACTCGAACAATTTGGATCGGGGTATATTCATGCCATGTGATGTGGCATGAGTGACTAAGTATGGATAGTCATACTCGGCTAGAGTTAGGGCTCCCGACGGCCGGTTCAGGTCCTACATTACCCGTGCCTAGGCTAACTAGGACTAGGCAGTTTGGGTACCCATTGGGTCTTTTGATCTAGGTGTAAATTTGGGTTTGGGACAAATAAGAGCATTTAAATGGTTGGGCTCATCCATTGGCTGGATAAGATTGCATAAGCATGTGCTGCTTTGACACATGTATGGTGTGTAATGAGCTCTCTTACATGTTTGTGGCTTAGAAACCGCATTTCTTTTGCTAGAATAATCAATATGTATTAAATGTATAGTATTACCATTAAAACTAATTGGACCTGACCCTGACCCAACTAGACCCAATTGTTAACTAGGTCCCAAGGGTGAGACCTAACCGGACCCGATTTCTTAATGGTCCAATAAATGGGTCCTGGCTTGTTAAAATCGGGTCGGGTTCAGGCATCCATTGAAAGCCCTAGCTAGAGTTTCAAAATTTTCTCTTCTACCAACATGAATCTAAGATTTAAGTTGTTAGGAAGCAGTGGAGGTTGTATATGGGCCATGCTTGGCCCAACCCTAAGCCCAAAGTCCATATCACTTTGGGCCATGTTGCTTTTAGGCCATTCAACCTTTATCAAACCTCACTTGTGCCATCTTTGGTTTTCTTAGCATATGGCCAAACCATCTTAATTAGCTCTCTGTTATTTTATCTCCTATTGTGACTACTTTTGGGCCACTTCAAAAACTCTTAATTCTCAATTAAATCCTTCTTACCCTTTCAAAACATCCATCTACACTCCTCATCCTCTGTTCATGTTGCCTCCTAACTAATCATCTCTCCGCCCCAAAGTGTATAACCATTCCAAAAGCTCATCATTGATTCATCTACTCTCTAATTCTATTGTAAATATCCTCATTGATCATCCATCCTTTAAAACCGTAGAACAAAGGTGACAAAAACAAAGTCACTTTGATGAATCTCTCAACCATCAATTTTAATTAAAACCTTGCGTCTATAATTCATCATCATCTAAACCTTATCCCATTCCCAACTAATTGGGGTCAGCTACATGAATCCTTTTCTGCCATTCCACTCTATCAAGGGCCATAAAATGCCCTAACATGAGTATGGAATGTCATATTGTTTAGATTCATGTTGAAAGTTTTGGCACAAGATCGACACCAGCTGCCAACCTGATGCAACCCTCCTTTATTCGGGTTGGGGACCGGCAATGAGAGCATACAACTCCCACACGTGCAATGTAATAAGCTATTACATAGGTTGATTACAATCAAGTGCTATTTAATAGTCTATTACATAGGTTGATTACAATCAACGAGTTACCTTGCTTCTATAACCATTGCTGCTAAAATTGCATTCCAATACATCTATCTTGGTTTTGCTAATTTTGAAACCTCTAGATTCTAGAGCCTTTGTCCAGACCTCGAGTTTAGCATTTTCTTCCTATCTAGTCTCGTCGACTAGCATCATGTCCTTTACAAAACAAAAAATAAAAAATCCACAAAAGTCATCGTCCTGAATGCTAGTAGTTAATCCATCTATAACAAGTAGAAAGAGTAAGCTTGATGCTGACTTTTGGTGAAAACCTACTTTTACAAGGACTAATCTCATGTACAATGTATATTAGAGTGGTTTATAAATCTAAGAAAGATGAGAAAGTAAAAAAGATTGGGATATGTTTGGTTTTACAGATGGACCATCTGAGGATCTGTATGGCATTTTCATCAACAGAGTTCGTCAAGAGCGGTCACCAGAGTTGCTTGATGAGGTCAAAGGGTGAGTATGAACTCAACAGTTGTCCATGTTTGTGTTGTAGTTTGGTTTGGCCCTTGTTTTGGAGTTGATCCCATTGATATGATCATTTGTTATTAAAATCATATGATTTACTATTCAAAAGGATGTCACTATTTACACCAGCTTTGACCGATAAATTCGTCCATCCATTCTATATCATAAATTAGTAAAAGGTGTATTGTTTGATAACCTAAGGGTGTGTTTGGTTGCACCAAATATCATGATATTTCATTAAAGTAGTATAATTTGGTGAAAATATCATGAAATTTCATGATGTTTGGTGCAACCGAATGCATCCTAAACTATAAAGGATGGTGCATTATTTATCAGAAATGAAAATCCTATGATTTGATTAACCAAAACTATCCACAATTCAACATGAATCATATTTCATAAAATTGTATATATAAAGGATTCATGATTGTTAGTTAAGAGTCATTTTTTGTCTCGTGGTTTGGAGGGAGATGGAAATCATGGAATGATAATAGGTAATGTACTTGAAGATATTCTTTTTTTCCTATGAGATTGGTTTGGGTGTTCTATAGATTTATTAGTAATATAGATGAATGTTACAAGTGACCAAAAATTTCCAGGAGGAATTTGTGTAGTTGATTCATTTTTTTTTCTTTTCTCGTTTATTTGGATACGTGGAATTCAAAGGAAAAGAAACTGGATTCTCTTGATAAGACAACAGTGGCTGTTTGGATAGATGAATCCCACAATGCAATCGTTAGCCTTTTCCACAATCAGAATTCTCTAGCTCGAGAAACAAGGTGACATTGTCTCCTGGAATTTGGATTTCCGCTTACTATCGAAACAGGAACTCTTAAGTTTGGAGTCCTACTTGCAACAATAAAGATGGAAATATTCATTGCATAATCATTACAATTCCCGTATAAACATCTTGAATTCCTTGTAGACGAACACAAGCAATTTTAAGTTTTTCATCGATTTTTTTTTTAAATTTTTTTTAAAAAGAAGAGTAAGGATCTTGTAGTTTTCATTCTGAATTAGGACTCAAATCTCTTACTCGTTTGGCACTGTGGATTTGGAATACTTGGATTAGAAATCCCCTGGATTTGGAATACCCTCGATTTAAAATTCTCCGGTTGTGTTTGGCACTTTGGATTTGGAATCCCCTGCAATCCAAAAGTAGTTATGCACTTAAATTATGTAGTATTTTTACCGGAGTTTGAATTTAATTACTAAATCAACTTTAATATCCCTAATTAGTGTACAAATGCGATGTTTGACAGAATGTAATAAGCCCACTGAAATATATACTTTGACCTAAAATGATGAAATTACAAGCCTCAAATGGGCCACAAGCATAGGATCACAACTGAGCGACTAACCAACGATTTTTAACTGTTGATTTACATGGACAACATTTGGACTGCTCAGATCATTCTATTGAAGTAATTTTAGAGATGTAGTTGATAATCTGATTGTTTTGGGATATCATCAGTGGGCCATGTGCGCAACAAATTAATAGCCTATTTACACATGTTACACATGTGACTCTCCTACCTTTAAAAATGAGTAAAAAAGAAAAAGAAAAAAGAGGAGAGGATTGGAAATCGAAGCAAAAGGGAGGGATTGCAAAACTCACCAAAGGTGAGGATTTGAAATCCCCGAGATTTGGAATACCCTCTAATCCACCTTGCCAAACAACCAATGGATTTGGAATACCCTCAAATTCCTCCAAATCAGTAGTGCCAAACGACCCCTTAGCATATTTTGAAGTACATTGGGAATCATGAAAAATTTCCCACGATTTGGTATGCCTGCGTTCCAACTAGTTTCAATTAGCATGCTTGTCATTTTGGGATTGGAAAGCAGAAAATTGATAACCCGCTCACTTGTGTTTTCTGCTCCATCCCAAAGACTTAAAGTTGAGTTCAAATGAAGTCAGTCCATCAAAAATTCAGGCTGATGTCAATTTGGGTGTACTTCCATATGCAGCCAAATGTATGATCTGATTATATTTTTAGAGCATTGGGTATGAATGTAAAAAAGCTTTCAGCTTATCTATATCATCTTAAAACCGTAAATCAAGCTTTATAGAATATCTTAGCTCAAGGTAGTTCTTGTGGCAGTCATGTAGGTTGCATTTGGGTGTCTTCAATTAGTGGTTGGGAGGGATTGTTTATTTTTCATTTTCCAAAAAAAATAGAAAGAAAGAAAAATGGCCCTCATTTCAGCTTCTAGATGAAAATGAGAGGAATTGTTATTTTGGGCATGTTGGACAGTAAACCGATAGCTTGCCTGATTTGTAATCTGTTTTCCTTGCTTTTCCAGATTGTGAATATGTGATGCATTTCTGCAAAATGTTTTCGAGGGGATTTAGAAAGACAGCCTTAGATTCTATTCCGTTCTTCATCATTCTTCCTATTAATGGCAATGTTACTAGGACCTACTTGTTTTATATCATACTTGTTATTAGATATATTTTTCTGATACTGACTTTCATTAATATACTGCTTACTCTACGAATTCTGTCATGCAGTCTTACGAAGTGGGTTCCTCGCCCAGGTAAAATGACAGGCAGCTATGTTCGGGAGAACATTGACCTTTCACGGAAGAAAATGGATGTTGCTTCCTTGGACATGCTTCAGTTTCATTGGTATTCTTTCTGTACCTCAATATCTTGCTCGGTTATTGGATTTGTACAAGCGAACTGTCTACTGTCATTATTTCAAAATGGGCGCAAAAGTGTGATATGCAGCTGAGTGAATGATGACATACACCCTGGTTCTCCCATCCACACCAAGGCATGCCAACCTGTCATGTGTAGGATATCTGACCTGTGCAAATGGCGAGACCCACGATGAACATCACTTCAAGAAAGATCAGGTCAGTTCCACTCATCAGGCAGATCACATCAGCAGGCCTGATTTGTAACTGTCCACTGTTTTAATATAAGGTGGCCTGCCCAATGAGTGAGACAGCTTGAATTAGGCAGCGAGTGATCTTCATGGTGGGGCGTACCTCTCCCAAAGCTTAGATGCCGTAAACCCTGACATGTTGGTATGTGTTCTGGAGGTGGATGGTGACTATCTGTTGGGGTGTATCTGATATATGGATACATAGATATGGTCATTATGTCTATGATACTTGAATTATTGACATGGGTCCAAATGCATGAATGATTACCATCTTGTTGTATGCATATTTCCTGAAAGGAGTTTCCAACACAATGAAATAACTGCGGGAATGCTGCTAATGTTATTCATGCGAGGAGAATTGAAAAACTTCTTGATGGCAAGCATGTTCGAGATCCATGACACTCATCAGGTGTGCTCCGTGTGAATGCCCTGGTCCAAAAATCAGGTTAGTCATTCGTAGGCCATGCATTAGTTGAATGTGAACATCAGTCAGTCTATTTTGCTCCTCCACTTTTACTATACATAAGATTACCTGACGAGGGGACCCGCTTGATGGGACAGGGCATGTTCACAATGGAGCCGGCTTGATAAATGAGATATGTGTGGCGAATACTATTGTCAGTCCTTGTAATTTTTGGTTTGAATATGACCATGTTGACAGTAGAACTAGGCTCAGAGGCACTATGCAATGCCACTTCCTGAAGATTGCTGGCGGCTTTGAGCGACATGATGCCCTACCTCACTGATTCAACTGAGCCCAAACTCGTATATCTGGCCTCAAAACTAGAAAATTTTCTGTCTTTGATTTGCAGTATTAGAGATCAACTAATGTTTTAGACCTTTTGTTCAAAATGCCCAAACACAATTATCACGGTTACAAAATCAAAAGGCTAGGAAAGATGACCTTGTTTTGAACCTCGTTTAGAATGCCAAACACGATTTCTTGCAATCATGAAATCAAAATGCTAGAGAGAGGATTTCTATAAGGGCCTACTTGGATTGTGGAAAAAAAAAAAAAAAAGAAGGAAAAAAAGTGTTTTCCATTGTCTGGACCTTTTGCTTTGTTTGGATTGCAAAGGAAATAGTGAGATCGGGATAACAATCATGGGCCTTTTCCATCGTTAAATTCTCATGCACAACATTAAAGGTGACCATTGTGAGAGCAATATAACAACTGCTTTGCTCACACCTACATGCAAGTGGGTGATAGAGAGAGAGTGAGAGAGCAACTACTCTGCTTACACAAGTGCATGCATGAGAGAGAGAGAGCACCTGCTTCACTCACACCCTTGTGCAAGTGCATGCATGATGCACCACATCATAAGGTGCAGGTCTCTTCTTTAACTTAAACAAGAAGGATAGGAAGGAAACTATTATAAGTAGTTTCCCTCTTCAGATCTGATGTGGTAAGTGAGAACAAAGGAAGAAAAGGCCATAACAAAATCCTTGCACAAATTTTAGAGGGAACTGAGAATATAAGTAAAAGGTAATTTCTTCCAAGTTTGATAACATCTAAGGGCATTTTTGGATTGCACTGGAAATGGAAAGGGAAGAACTAAAAAGAAAAAGGAAAAAAGCTAATCATAATTTCCATGAGCACTATTTTTCGCATTTGAGTTCTTGTTTGGATGGCAGGTGAAAATCTCGTATTTATGAGACAATGGTCACATAGTTTATCCATCCCCCCCCCCAAGGTTCCGTGTGTCCAAATAAGCCTTTAGAGGTGTTTTCTTGGTTGTTTTTCAACTTGTGTTACTTCGTTATTTGTTTTTTGTTTTTTTTAAAGCTAGTTTGTATTTTTTGGTCAGTTTTCATATATCCTGACATCTTTTCATTAAAAAAAAAAATTTGCCAACTTTTAGGACATGTTCCTTCTTTTTTCTTTTTTCTTTTTTCTTTTTTTTTTTCCTTTTCTCTCTCTTTTTTCTTTTTTTTTTTTTTTGTATACCCTGACTTTTTTTTTTTTGTTAAAAAAAAAAATCCCCGACTCTAAGGACATGTTCAAATACATGGAATCTAAGGGAAAAGAGAGGAAAATGTTAGAATTATATATTGATGATTTCCAACTTTAGGGCATGTTTGGATAAATGGAATCCAAGAGAAAAGAAAGGAAATGTAACAATTATCTAATGATGATTTCCAAGAGAACCAATGAAACATAATTTCCATGAATTCCATTTTTAGGGGTCGTATTTGGATAGCGAGTTGGAATCTCATTTTCCTCTAGTAACAATCGCCTAGTTTATTGTGCAAGAGAATCTTAACCAGGAAAAGTGTAATGATTGCTTTGTGGAATTCTCATGTTCTTTGTTATCCAAAAACAAATCACGTAAATGGAAAACCTTTTCCATTCCCTCGTTTTCCTATGTATTCCTTGTGTCTAGACATCCCCTTGGGCCTTGTTTGCAAACTATGGATTCTATGCCAAACAACGGAAAAGGAAAAAAATAAAAGAAATTTTTTTTTTCCTTTGATGTGACAATTTGTGTTGTTTGGGTAGCAAAGAAAAGGGTAGATTCCACCAAGCACTAATTACGCTTTCCATAATTTGAATTCTAAGCACAAGAAACTAGGTGAGTATTGTGAGAGGAATATGAGATTTCTACTTGCTACTCAAACAAGAACTCAAAATTCGAATCCATGTTTCAATAGTTCTCATGGAAATAATCATTGGATGATTATTATTTTTTCCTTACTTTTGCCTTGGATTCCACATATCTAAACATGCCCTAAGATGCAAATATTACACTTGGAATTTCACATTGGAAACACATAATCACAATCCTTTCTGCTTTTTAAAATAAGTATATAAATAAATAAAACACAATAGCTCTCGGTTCTTGAATTTCAATACTTGTACAGATGCAGAACATACATTTCCACTTGCATTTTACTTCAATATAACTTTCCTGTTATTTATTTGCACTTCGTACTTTAAATAGGTGGGATTACTCAAATCCTGGGTACCTTGATGCATTAAAGCACCTTACGGATCTAAAAGAAGAGGGTTAGTTTAATCACCTATGCATTCCGTCATGGGCTTCTTCTTCTTTATCTTGTCCTTGTTTGTCAGCTGTTGATTGGATTGGATTATTTCGGTGAAACGTATGCAGGTAAAATCAAGACTCTGGCTTTGACAAACTTCGATACCAAAAGGCTACAGATAATCCTAGAAAATGGGATTCCAATTGTTAGCAATCAGGTAATGGAAACACTTTCAGTTTCCCTAAGATTTAGGCTATGTTTGGATGTATTGAATTGTGAATATTCAGTTTTACTCAAACTCAACTTGCAGTCTTGTTCCTTTCAAGTTGAATTTGGAAGTAATGTAATTGCAATTTGTGCTAAGAAACTATAATATGATTACTTCCTCTTTATTGTGATCTTGCAATTCAATGAGCCAGTGTATACAAACACACCTTTGCTCATGTTGCTTTAGATATGAGGTGTTCATGCACTTACCAAACTAGGATTGTGCTTTGTTAGGTGCAGCATTCTATTGTAGATATGCGTCCTCAGCGGAGAATGGCAGAACTTTGTCAGCTTACAGGAGTCAAACTCATAACGTCTCTCTCTCTCTCTCTCTCTCTCTCTCTCTCTCTCTCTCTCTCTCTCTCTCTCTCTCTCTCTCTCTCTCTCTCTCTCTCTCTCATGTGTGTGTGAGGATTGATCATCTACAGCTGGTTGCACATATCTATATATTATTGTTAGGACTTCTGGCCATGTTTGCACCTTATGTGTGTTATATGTCCTGCACTGCACATGTTTCATCTTGACTTTGAGCAAGGTTGCATGTGACACTCACACCAGCTGTAGGCGATCAGTCCTCTACGTATGTATGTATGTACACATGTACGTACGTACGTATGTATCCATATTGAGATTACACACATTTGTATGCATGTATCCATACGTATGTACGCATGCATGATCTCACTTGAGTTTTCAAAATGATCAGATTACAATGTTTTTGAACTTGGTAAAATCAATTGAGTACTCAAACGAGTTTCAAGTTGACTCAGATACTGGACCACATTGAGTCTGAGTTGAGTCACAAGTTTTAAGCCCTGATTTATCCATGCATGTGTTCATGAATTTATGTACTATTCAGGTTCTGATAGATTTTGAAATGCAGGTATGGAACTGTGATGGGCGGTCTGCTATCTGAAAAGTTTCTAGGCACCAACTTATCCATTCCTTTTGCTGGTCCCCCTCTAAACACTCCCTCTCTTCAGAAGTATAAAATGGTATGCGTTCTTTTTATATGAGTTCCACAGTTTTGTCATCTGCCTGGTACATGTGAAATGGGAGGCATGCATCAGGTGGGACCCATATGTAGATAACTTGGCCTAAAAATCAGGTTGGTCTGTTTCTCTGGCATACCACACATCTCTGTTGAATGTGGACCATTGAAATTCTTTTTAAACCATCCATTGTGTTCATTCATGTGTGTGGGGCCCACCTGATGAGTTAACTGGCCTGATTTTTTGGGCCAGGTCATTTGATGGTGGGGCCCACCTGAAATATGTTTCAAACACTTGCTAGGTGGGCATATGTGGCTGGGTTGGAGGTGCTCGTGGGCTTTATAGAGCTCGGTTATGTATAGCGAAACAGAGATTTTCTTTGTAATGTTATGAGATTTTTACCTAAGGGCATGTTTGGATATGTAGAATCGAAGGCAAAAGAAAGGAAAAAACGATGCGTATCCAATGATGATTTCCATGAGAAGTATTGAAACATGAATTCCAATTTCAAGTTCTTATTTCGGTAGCAAGTGGAAATCTTATACTCCTCTCACAATGCTCACCTACTTTCTTGTGCCAAGAATCCAAATTATGGAGAAGTGCAATGATTTCTTGGTGGAATCCACCCATTTCTTTTCTATCGAAACAACTTGAACCATCACATCAAAGGAAAACCCTTTTCCTTTCGCTGTTTGGCATGGAATCCATGGTTTCCAAACATGGCCTAAATGTTTCAGATGGTTGATGCGTGGGGAGGATGGAGTCTCTTCCAAGCTTTGCTTCAAACGCTGAAGAGAATAGCTTCTAAGCATGGTGTCTCTATCCCTACTGTTGCTGTGAAATACATACTAGATCAGGTAATTTCATCTTGACCACTCATTCAAATATCATATCATTGATTCCTTCCCAATTATAAATTTGAATTAGCTCTTGTGATGGAGTTACCAGAAAATGTTTGATAGAGAATGTGTGACCTTTTGTTTGATGGATCACACCTATCGGTAACCTAAGCCCTTCATCTGCAGGGGCCCATCATGAGACGGGCTAAGCCCATGATCATAGCCATCTGATTGGTGGCTTGAAATATGGAAAATTACAGCCATTGCCCTCATTGATGAGGGCCTAATTAGACAGGCAGGTTCATCTAATTGGGGAGATTTTGTAGAATTTCCTACCCCTGATGGGCCAACCATATGAATGGTTTGGATCATCAAAAGGTGGCATGCACATGTCCAGTTTATCATTGTATATTTCCTCCTTGCAATGACCCATTTGCCATGCTTCTTTCTTTGGTTGTACGGGGGCTTGCAGCAAGCTGTGGCGGGGTCAATGGTAGGTGTCAGACTCGGTCTCTCTGAGCATATCCAAGATACGAATGCTGTGTTTTCACTTGTTTTGGACGATGATGATGCAAGCAGCATCCAAGAAATATCAAGGAAAGGGAAAGATCTGCTTAAAGTGATCGGCGATTGTGGTGATGAATACAGGCGTTAGTACATACCATATTAAGTAATGCACCGGCAGATGAGTCCCAATCCGCATTAATTTTTGAGGCCTGATCGAGTACAAACATTTGTGAGTTATTTATTTATTTGTGGAAGTTTGTATCAGGGAGAAATTTTATGGATCTCCTGGAAATTGCTGAAATTGTTCAAGTGTAATATTGTCTGAAACTATCATCCAAATCATTGAGAGCTGTACGTTTCTGAAATGGGCAAATGATACGGGTTTTTAGTTATTTATTGTTGTTTTTTTTTTTTTTTAAAGCTTCTATTCCCATTAGGGCGTGTTTGTAAACAGACAAACTAAGGACCTGATGATGCTACACATCCTTTGCTCAGGATCATATAATTCCTCTTTTGTGATATAAAATGAACCTTGTGGAAGCTCCATAGTTGTGTAAGAACACTTGGACAGTTCAATTGCACAAAATATCATGAAATTCCATGATATTAAATAATAAATCAGTATCATTGGGGGCAAATTTTCATGAAATTGGGAGCAACCAAACACAATTTAGAGAGGATCTGAAATATGGAAATGGATAACCCCTAACAGAATACTCAGGAAATGGATAACTCTGGAGAACTTTGAATTTCAACAGAAATTCTATTATTTGGTTCAAAATATTGCTTTATATGGAAAATGTTAAAAGGTCAATGGTCAAACAACAAGAGTTGTCTCTTATAACCATGGATATCTACATTTAATAGTATTTATTTATTTTATTTTTTTAGGGAAGGATTGGTTTTACTTGTTCTCTTTTTTAAGTAAAATCTAAGAAGAGGAAATTGATTCCCCCTTATTTTTTTATTTTTTATTTGGTTTCTCAAACAAAGTAAACCATCACATCAGGGAATTCATATTCTTTTCAATAGTTTTTTTCTTGAAACAAACACTCCCTTACATGTTATTGATTTTTAAAAAATACAATGTATGATCCTTGACAGGAGGATTTGCATAGCATCCTCAGGTTTTCTGTTTGTACAAGTGAATCCATGGTCCTAGCATTGACTGGCAACTCCACATAAAGAGCTCTTGGTTGAGGCACATCAGCCATGCAATCTTTGACCTTTTTGCAGTTGAATGTGGACTATTGCTGCATTTTATTTTCTCAATCTTCTATTTACAGACTCACAATTAGAGAGTTAGATTGTCCAGTCAAGGACATTTCAGAGCATGATCCATCCACTGTGGGCCCATCATATCAATGGTCATGATCACTGGACCACAGTAACCTTCACAAACTAAGGATCTGATGATACTACACATATCCTTCGCTTGGGGATCATATAATTCCTCTTTTATGATAGAATGAACATCAATTGAACCTTGTGGAAGCTCCACAACTGCAAAAACAATTCATAATGAGAAACAACAAATGAATATCAATGTTATTTCATGATTAATCATTCTAAACTGGTGCAAAATCTTGCAAACTTCGATGATATTTGGTGTGACTAAACACTCCCAAAATGAAAAACTAATCACCTGAACAGAGCAGCTAGTAATTTGAGCAGTGCACAGCTCTAGATTTACAGCTATTAAATACATTCATCTATGTAATTTCCCATCCTACCACGTATCATTGCAGCTGCATTTCCCATCTCTAAAGTGATGAAACCTGAAAGAATCCTTGATGACGACATCTCGCCCCACAAATGTTGAAATGAATTTGCAAGCAGAGTGGCAGTCGCCGCACATCCGCACGCTCTTGAGTATCCGAATCGGCATCCCCTCGGGCAACTGAACAAGCCCAAAAGCCAGAGCTGTGATCTCGGTGTGGGGGTGGAATCTCGTCTGTCTGTATTCCTCTTCTGCATTGTGCAGCCAATGGTTCTTGTCAGCCTTGTATCCCAACTCCTCCATCCTCCTCTCAATTTCATCCACTTTGGCCAAAACCTCTTCTGATGGAGTCTCATTTGAAGTGAACTCATATATGAAATTCCGAATCTCGATCCAGCTCGAACTTGGTCTTTTGAATTTTATCCTGTTTTTGAGCTTTGATACATCATCCCACTTCCCAACAGTCAGAAGGACCTGCTCAAGAATTAGATTGGCGGCACGGTTATTCGGTTCCAGTTCAAGAAGCTTCTCTGCCGCATATTTCGCCATCTTCACATTCCCATGTATCCTACATGAAGAGAGAAGGGTCTTCCAAATTCGATAATCTGGATTGAATGGGATGACGCCTTCAATGAATGCTTCTGCATCTTCAAACAGCCTGGCGCGGCCCAGAACATCGACCATGCACGAGTAGTGCTCAGCTGACGGTTCAATACCGTAAATACCATCCATCAGATCGAAGATGCGGAAAGCCTCATCAACCAGGCCTGTTTGAGCACAGGCCTTGAGGACAGAAACAAATGTGTTGGAATCCGGCATTTTGCTCTTCCGTCGCATCTGGATGAACAGATCAAGAGCTTGGGATGGCTGCCCATGTGCCACATTTGCAGACAACATTGACGTCCAAGAAGCCGAGTTCTTCTCAGGCATCTTCCTGAAAGCCTTAGCAGCGTGCCTGATCTCACCACTGCCCGAGTACATCTTGATGAGAGAATTGCTCATGTTGGGATCGGTCAGAATCCCCATCTTGGTCAGATACGCTTGTGCCTGGACTCCCACATTCAGAAGCACTGGATTTGCACACGAACAGAGGATATAACTGGCAGAGATGTGATCAAGTGCCCATCCCGACTGATGGATTCTGTGGAAGAGCTTAAGCACCATTCCACTGTCTCCAATCCTCGCGCAAGCTTGAATCAATATATCCCATGAGATTTCGGGCTCTGGAATTGAAGAGGAGAGTTTCAGCGCTTGTTGCATACACCCAATTTCTGCATACAGCTTAAGGAGGCAGTTCATGACGGCAGCGGTTGTACCGTAACCATTTCTGAGTATATTACAGTGCAGCTCTTTTCCCCTTCTGATATCACCCAAAGCAATGCAAGCTAGAAGAACAGAAGTGTATGTAAATTCATTTGCTTTGACGCAGTCGAACTGCATCTGCCTGAAAAGCCACAGCACTTGTTCGAACAATCCATTCTGCCAATGTCCGGTGATGATCGCAGACCATGGAACTGTGCCCGGATCTTTGATCCCCGAAAACACCCATTGGGCTGCTTCTGTGGCCCCGCATTTCGCATACATGTTGATCAGCGAGCTGATAATGTAACGGTCCTGCTTCAAATTGAGTTTCATGACACAGGAGTGGAGCATCTTCCCCATCTCTAGATCCAATCTCACCGCACACGATCTCAAAAGGCCCGCCACTATGAACTCATCGAATTGCTGCGCGTGGTCGAAGAGCTTGATAGGAACATCGCTGTATGGACCCAAAATCTCACTCTCGCTGCAGCATTCAATGTACATGTCCAGGAGAGAGCTGATCACATAGACATTTGATTCAAGGCCTGCTCTGATCACATACCCATGAATCTCTCTGCCACGATCAAGAGCGCCTAAACCAGTAACCGCCTGAAGAACGCTTGCTATCGTGAACTCATCACAATCAAAATCATCATCCGTCAGCGCCCGGAAAATCATCAAAGCTTCATGGTAATGAAAGTTATGAACATGACCCGTGATGATTGTGTTCCAAGATACCAAATTCCGCTCCGGCATTGCATCGAAAACTTGTCTCGATGCATCAGAATCCCCACATCTTGCATAAAATTCCATCAGACTGTTATCCAAAAACAGGTGAGAATTGAAACCTGTCTTGATTATACAGCAGTGGACCTGTGTCCCAAAGTCTCTGTAGCTGAGATGAGCAGATGCCCCAATAGCCATTGAGAGAGCAAACACATCCGGCTGAATTCCGGCCTCGCCCATCTGGCAGAAGAGCCTCAGCCCTTCTTCGTCATGCCTGTTCTGCACATACCCACTTACCATTGAGCTCCAAGTAACCAAATCCGGCCGTTGGATTCTGTCGAAAACGGCGACAGAATCTCGGATTGAGCCACAGCTGGCGTACATGGTCAGTAGCGCATTCTCGACGAACAAATCGATCGCCGCTTGGGTTTTTATGATCTGGCAATGAAGCTCACGGCCCGCATTGAGGTCTCCAATAACCGTGCAAGCACGCATGACGACGGCGAAAATGAAAGGGTCTGGCCTACATGATGCAGCCGTCGGGTCTTGCAGCATATTTTGGAAGATGGCGATTGTCTCGGCAGCAGGGCCGTGGCGGGCGTAGCCCGACATGAGTATTGTCCAGGAGACGAGAGTTGGGTCAGGCATTCTGTCGAACAGCAAGCGGGCCTCACGCATGAGGCCGGCCCTTGTGTAGAGGTGGAGGGAGAGGAGGGTTGGTTTCTCACGTGCATGGAGCTCACGTGCATGGATTGCTTTGATGGTTCTGATGTCTTGAGGGGTAATGCAGGTCTTTTGGAGGAGATGGTGGAGGGTTGGTTGAAGGGAGGTTGGAGGCGTAAAGGGCAGTGTGGTGCACGTTAGCATGGGCGGCGTAGGTTTGTTCCGACCGTTGGAAATTTCTGTTAGGATTCAGCTGACTGGATTATATTTTATTATTATTTATTTTATTTTATTTTATTTTTTTGGAGGGCTGAAGGAGAGGCTGAGATGCAGTGGAAACTAGGATATGGGTTTTGTTTGGTAGTCCACTGGACTACTGATTCGGATGGTCTCCCTGGCTCCCACTGGCTGGAAAAGTGGGGCCCACCACCTCTCCATGTTTCTTCTCCCGCACCCAACGTCCAACTAGTGGGCCCCACCGCTGGTTGGGCCTGCTCCAATAACATAGGGTTCAGATGTTCCTCACCGTATGAAGATATTTACATGGGGAACCATTTAGTGCATGATTCCGTACATGTGGGGCCATTTTCTGGTGATCCAAGCCGTTGGACTGGTGAGATACATAGATGATGGAGCTGCCTCAAAAATCTATAAGATTGGAAGATCCCAACCTTTCGATTGGTGGCCCAGAAAATGACTGTTAAGCTATGGTTCCTATTAAAAGGAAATCAGTTCAATGGTCGAAGGGTTGAAACAGTCCAATCAGCAAGATCTTTTCTGTGTCTCCCATCCACAGTGAGGACCTTCAAATAAACGGTTTGGATCTGTAAAACATGTCCCCACGTGTGCGGAATCCTTTGAGCCAGCCCACTACATGAACAGCACCTGTAATTCAGATACACTGGCCTGAGGACTGTATGATACACTGCCAGATCACTGTGTGCCATGATGGGCCGCTTTTATATTTGTACATGGGCCATCTACAGTAAGGAAGATCATACCAATGGTTTGGATTCCTTGAAAAGAGGGGCCGTAGCTGTCAGAACTGAGAATCATTGTACAAAGAGAGGATGATGCATCAATCAGTGCCGTCCAACCAGTGATACCTATCACGGGTAGCCTATGTGTCAAATATCAAAGGCCGGCAATCTGGTCCGTCCGTTTTCCTCACTTCCTATACAAAGGGACGCCGTAGTGAATCCAGCACCACCTAGCTCTGTAATGTGAGGACTTCGGGGGACACATGTTGATGTATATGTTTTATCCACGCCGTCCATTCATTTTGCCAGCTTATTTTAAGGACATAGCCCAAAATTGAAGCATATCCATCGATCAAATGGACCACCCCACAGGAAACAGTGGGGATCGATCGCCTACGGCCGAAAACTTGCTAGGGGCCACAGAAGTTTTGGGTCAAGGTGATATTTGTAATTTTTCCTTCATCCAGGGCCGTAGGAAGTTTTCAAGGCATCATTATCCCTACTGCTCCCTGTGGTGTGGTCTAATTGAGGAATGGATATGCTTTTATTTTGGCTCGTGATCCAGGAGAGTTGGCCAAATAATCAATGGCATTGATAAAACACATACATCATGGTGGGCTCTATGTTGAGACAAATGTTGAGTATTTTTCTCCATTTATATCTTGGTTTTATTAATATGATAATGCTTAATGATATATTTTATACATGTTTGTGTTGCAACGTGAGTTTAAGAGCTTAGATTGAAAAAAATGTTAAAAGCATAGATTTGATACTCAAGAATCACCGAGGCAAATAATGGACATTCGGATATCAAGATTGAAGATTTAAAAACCCATAGAGTCAAAAAAATCAAGTGGAAAAGGAAGGAAGTGCAGAAATTAGTACAAAAATTCACAGGATCTGAGCTTAGATGACATCGAACTAGTTTCGATGATATCGAAGTCAATTTTCGATGACATCGAAGAATTACAGAAAAATTGAGTTTGGTTGCTAGACAAATTGGATACAGTCTTCGATGACATCGAAATCAGTTCGATGATTTCGAAGCTAGTCTTAAATGACATCGAAAGTAGTTCGATGTCATCGAAGGGTATACGCGGAGCCTACGCAGAGTAAGAAAATTTGAGGCGGTATCTGAATTTTTCAAGTCGGTTTGAAGGAGAGAGTTCCCCACTTATAAATAAGGCTTCCCGGGGCATTCTTAAGCATCATTCGGAGCATTCAAGGGCAAGATCTAGGGTTTTTAGATCTTTACAAGTTCTTTTAAAATCTTTATTAATTTATTTTTTTGCTTTCTTGTTACTTTTCTATTTTTCAATTTAGTTATGTTTTTCTAGTTCTCTTTAGCTCAAGCTAGAAGGGAAACATATTGGTTTAATGATTTTATAAATTATGATGATTGATTGTTTTTAATGATGAGATGAATGATGTATGCATATTATCAATTATTTAGGTTTATGTTTTTTATCCTCAAGCGAGATCTATATGTTTCCATTAGAGGTGGGCATCGGACCAAGTCGGATCGGATTGGGTCCAACCCGATTCAGTCCGAAATCTAGCTGGGCTGACACAAACCTGATCTGATCTGGGACATAAGACTCGAACCGATCCGACACACGGTTGGCCTGACTCGAACCGAGTCCGACTCGGTCAGGGAAACTGAGTCGGATCAGGTTGGGTGCGATTCGGATCGAATTTTTTAACAGTGAAAATCATTATCCTCGCCGCTATTTTCGGTGTGCTCCATTTGAGCTTTAGATATTATTCATTTTTTTTTTTCCAAATGATCTAAAATGATCACGAAAAATTGATAAACAGTATGGATATAATAAATACATCATTGTGGGGCCCATGTAATGTTGATCTCATTTAAGTCGTTCGTACAACTCGGAGCTTGAGGCGCTACAGCTGTGAACGTGCTGTGCACAGCTTGTAGCTGTAACGTGTTGTGCATGAAAGTTCCTGCATTGACGTTAGCAAGTTCTGTGGGTCTGATCACGAGATATGTGTTATATCTAAACCATCCATCCATTTGGCAAGCTCGTTTTAAGGCTTGAGACGAAAAATAAGATAGATCTAACTATTAAGTGGACCACATTGGAAAAATCAGTGGGGATTGAACGTCTACCATCGAAAGCCTTTTTGGGGTCACAGTCTCATGGAAGTTTTGGATTAATTTGAAATTTGTTTTGCTTCTTAATTCAAGTCTTTGTGACTTTATGAACAGATTGGATGGAAAATAAACGTTATAGTGGGCCCTACAAATTGTTTAACGGTGAAAATCATTCTCAGCTGCTATTTGTGGTGTGGTCCAGATGATCTTTGGATATAATTTATTTTTTGGATAATACTCTATATTGATCTCTAAAACTATATGAACGGTGTAGATATAATAAATACATCACTGTGGGGCCCATATAACTTTGATCTCCTTTGAACCGTTCGTACAACTCGGAGCTCAAGGAGCATCAGTGCTCATCTTCGCACGACACGTACCTACAGCTACAGCCTTCGGCAACAGCTATATAGCTGTGTATGTTACACCAACGAATCATCTTCTTATTATACTAAGTAAATTCTGTTGGGGCCCACCGTGAATGCATTTGGTTTATCCACGCCGTTTATTTGTTTTTCCAGATCATTTTAGTAGTTGAACCCAAAATTGATGCATATCCAAAGCTCAACTGGACCATACCACAGGAAAAAGTAGAATTATTGATAAGAACCACTCCGGATTGGGTCGGATCGGTCTGGATCCATTCGAATCGGGTTTTCGGATCGGATCGGTCCGAATTGACCACGACCCGATCTCGATTCGAAAAAATGTCGGATTTGAATGGCCTTACTCGATCCGCACCGATCCAGGCCGTCGGTTTGGTTTGAAACGGGTCGAATCGGGTCTGATCGGGTCAGATCCACCGGATCGGGTTACTCTAGTTTCCATCATATAAGATTCATATTGATGGATAGACTTAACCTAGATCAATTAGATTTCTCAGATGGAAGATATTCTCAACCTGCTACATTATTTGATTCATTGTCTCTTGGATATTGAATGCTTAAAATCACTGGCGCTTGAGAATATATGTTAATGGTGCTAATCCATGATTCTCTAATCTTTTATATCATTTATTAAAATATATTTAAACTATTTTATTTTTCAATTAGGCTGACCATAATGCTCGAATCCTAATTGTGTTATCAAGTCATCATAATTTATTGATCATTAACCTATGTATGGAACTTTAAAGCTTGACTATTGTTTTAATTCAATTGAATTCCATATCTTCAAAACTTTCAAAATCATTTTATCTGTTTAGTTTTCATTATTTAGTTAATTTTGCATTTAATTTTCTCGTTCTCATAAATCATCTTCCTGTGGGATCGACCTTGTATTCACAGGATATTACTTATGAACTTCTGCACTTGGAGGCAAACAAACACTCCACAAGGTCATTGATTGGATAAAACACAGACATCGCGGTGGGCTCCATAAGGTCCTTGTCCCACATGGATCACTCGTGTTAGGTTCATAGTGTAATAGCATCCCATACAAAATAGAGTTTTTTGTAAAAGTAGCCGTCAATTATTCTAACACAAGTTTTCATTGCCCATTGATAACCCTTTCTTTTTTTTTCTTTTTTTTTCTTTTTTTTTTTTTTTCTGAATCATTTGGTCATTCACCCTATATGTTGTTGAGTTTCTCCATGTTCCCTCCTTTCTATAAAATTCCATAAATATTGAAAGAACTCACTCCATAAAATCATATCTGATTCATTGATTATAATTGGACAGTCGTGAAACCTCATAACAGAGGTTTTCTATGTAACCGATTAACATCTCTGTGGCTCGCAAGACCCTTAGAAGTTCACGTTCATTAAGATACTATTTACTCTGGTGTAGTTCACTTGTTATGCATTTTTCCCTCGAACTTGATCCGGCCCCACAAAATTAAAACCCCTTCCATACGAACGGGATGGATCCCCCTCACACCAAGCCGATGGGCCCAAACAACACACCCCAGATTCCCATAGAAAGGGTCCACGTTAGTTGGGTTGAAATCCTATTTTTCATTTTTTTTTTTTGGTTTTGTTTTGTTTTTTTTTTTTTTTTTTTGCTTGTTGCCTTTTGTAAGGAGGGGACTACCATTGTTGGAAGCTTCAACCATTGGTTGCAACTGTATGAAGCAACTGCAATCTCTGACAAAACTCCAACTAAACTTCGGCCACTCTCCAGCATCTTTCCAACCTTACTATGGCCTTAATACTTGGATTTACTAGTCTTTTTTTTTTTTTTTCTTTTCTCTTCTCCTTTTAGTTTATCTAGACAATGGAGATAATGGAGTTTGCAGAGATAATGCTTGATGGAGATAATGGAGTTCACAGAGTTGGAGTTTGTGGAATGGCGGTTGGGTAATGGAGTTTGTGGAGATGTACATATGGCCCGCACCTTTGACCTTGTATGGTAGGCTCGCTAATGTACACAAGGCCCTCACATTTGACCTTGTATGGCTAGCTAATGCACACAAGGCCCACACCTCGGACCTTCTATGGCTTGCTAATGCACATATGGCTCCCACTTGGGATACATGGCTTACCAATGTGCATAGGGCTCGCAACTGGAACCTTCTCTAGATCGTTGATGTACATATGGCTTGCACCTGGGACACATAGCTCGCCGATGTATACATGGCGAACCATGTGTCCATGTGTGAGCTATGTTGACATCCGCAAACCAGTGAAGGTCTTAGGTGTGAGCCATGTGTACATCGGCAAGCTATACAAGGTTCTAAGTGTGGGCCATGTATACATCGATGAGCCACGGTGGGGTCCTAGTCATATGTACATTGGCGAGCCACGAGGGTCCCAACTGTAAGCCATGTGTACATCGGCGAGCCATGTGTACACCCAGCTGCGAGCCATGTGTACATGTGTACCTTAGCAAGTCACATGTCCATCATTAAATATTTGAAATATTCAATGCTTTAATGTTAATACCATTTCTTTTCATGTAATATAAAGAACCTGGCCCTTGGTTTACATTAATGTGAAGGTGTCCCTAAGGTACTTTGTGGTGTTTTTAAAGTTCGTGAAGAAAGAGTTCTTGAACCATGAAGTCAGGAGAAAACTATTTAGTAATAGTTGTTTTGGATATCTCCTACACTTCAATGATGCAAAATGGAAAGCTCAAGCACCTTTGCTCCATTGCCTTAAATAAAGGCACCTTGATAACCTCCGTTTCGACATCCAAGGCACCCCTGTAAGCTTTAGGGAGTGGTTTGAGGTGGGCACCACTTGCCCAATCAAATAAGCCTGATAATGGGTCTTTAAAGAGTCACATTACTCTTAGGGTGCGGTATTTCAAAAATTGTTCTTCCATAAGAAAAGATGAATTCTTGATGGATTTCTTCGGCTCCATCGAAGTTCTGACGACAAGGACACTGTGAAACTAGCCCTTTAATGTCTGTAAAAAATCTAATCATTGGATCATATGGTAAGAATTCGTGTTCTAAAGAATGTATCGAATTAGTTAATGATTTAGATCATTTTAATAATTACCACTAGGTGAGGGTGTTGTAAGATATTTTGAAACAATGAGCAAATATTGTAATAAAGATTGGCTACCCGGACCACTATAATTTCAGTGGATGCTCATTTCTGTTGCGCAGCACACCAACAACGCAGTGAGCCTAGATCCAATCTCAGGCCTCACCCACAAACAATAAATAAGAAATATAAACTAGAAATATATCAAAGCAATCCAAACAAACCACGAGACAACATATACGTGAAAAAACCCCAAACTAGGGTAAAAAAAACTACGGATGCAAACTTCCACTATGAAGAACGAAGATTACAAGGCAATATACTAACCTCTCCATTGGAGATATAGAGAAAATCCTTTTCCCATACCTTAGAATAGCTCCCCAATATTCACCTTAACACTAGAATAGCCCTAGGGACCCCAATTTATAGTTTTGGCAACTTTCATTTCGCATCCCAGTTGCGAAAGGACTTGCGACACGAAATCCGTGAAACTCCTTTCCGCATCCTAGTTGCGAAAGGACTTGTGACACGAAATTCGCGAAACTCCTTTTCGCATTCCAGTTGCGAAAGGACTTGCAACACGAAATCCGTGCAACCTCGACTAGTCGTAGGCGGCCTCAGATGTGGCTCCACTTCTTAACAATCTCCACTTGGAGACACATCGCCATAAACCTTTATCTTCTTCATCCGGAGTGCACCACCTCCCCGTCTTTAAGCCTGAAGACCAATCAAAGTTGGACAGAGCTTCAGCTTCTCCCTTGTGACTGTTTTGGTCAGCATATCCGCAGGATTCTCACTTGTATGAATCTTCTCCAGAGCAATCGATCAATCTTCCAGTAACGAACGTATGAAGTGATATCTGATGGCAATATGCTTGGTCCTTAAATGAAAGGCTGAATTCTTAGCCAAGTGTATTGCACTCTGACTGTCACTATACAGCTTACAATCTGCTTGCTTCTTACCTAACTCTTCCATAAAACCTTGCATCCACACCATCTCCTTGCATGCTTTTGTAGCCACAACATATTCTACTTCTGTCGTACTGATAAATATTATCTTCTATAACTGAGAGACCCAACTGGCTGCAGTACTTTCCAGAGTAAAGACATAACCTGTAGTGCTTCTTCTACTGTCGATATCTCCTGCAAAATTTGCATCCACGTAGCCTTGTAGCTTGATTTCTGATCCATCATAACATAGCCCTACATCCTTAGTACCTACCAAGTATCTAAGAATCTACTTCACAGCTTCCCAATGTTCCTTCCCGGGATTATTCATGAACCTGCTAACAACTCCTACTGCTTGAGTAATGTTTGGCCTCGTGCTCACCATAGCATACATGAGACTCCCTATAGTTGACGCGTATGAGACTTTAGGCATGTAATCCCGTTTCTCCTGCGTCTTTGCCCCTTGCTCCTTAGATAGCTTGAAGGGGTTGGCTAATGGAGTGCTAACCGGCTTAGCACCTCTCATATTGAATCGATCAAGTACCTTGGCTATGTACTTTGCCTGTGACAACACCAGTTTCTTGTTTTCCCTGTTATGCTTTATCCTCATGCCTAGGATTTGTTTTACAACTCCAAAATCCTTCATGGCAAATTCTTTATACAATTGTCTTTTGAGATTTGAGATGTCCTTCATGCTTGAACCGGCCACAAGCATATCGTCAACGTACAGAAGAAAAATGATGTATGATATATCAAACTTCTTCAAGTAACAACAGTAGTCTGCATGACATCTCTTAAAGCCATTTTTCGACATGAAACTGTCGAACTTCTTGTACCACTGCCTCGGGGCCTGCTTCAGGTCATATAAACTCTTCTTCAGTCTACACACCTTGTTTTCCTTTCCTGGTGCCATGTATCCTGTCGGCTGATACATATATATCTCTTCTTCAAGGTCCCCATGAAAAAAGGCTGTCTTAACATCTAGCTGCTCTAGATGTAAGTCCTCTGTAGCCACTATGCTTAAGACCATGCGAATCATAGACATTTTCACCACAGGTGAAAATATTTCAGTGAAATCGATACCTGCCTTTTGTTGAAACTCTTTCACAACCAATCTGGTCTTGTACCATTTCGAACCATCGTGCTCCTCCTTTAGTCTGTAAACCCACTTGTTATGAAGAACTTTCTTACCCTTAGGTAAAGTGACTAGCTCCCATGTACGATTAGACTCAAGAGAGTCTATCTCCTCATCCATGGCCTACTCCCACTTAGCCCGTGTATCTAATTGTAACACCTCTTCAAAACACTTTGGCTCACTATTATCTGTCAGCAGTAGATAATATAAGGAGGGTGAGTATCGGACCGTGGGTCTCCTCTCCCGAGTAGACCTCCTTACAACCGGTATATGTGGCTCTGCCTTATAATGCTCCTGTGTATGATCATCCGGTGACGTTGTAATACCCGTGTCTAGTAACTCTTCCAACTCTACGAATTCCTTTTCCTTGGCTTTATTTTCCTGCACATTGTCCTTATGTATCACTTTTTCATTGAAGACTATGTCCTTGCTTCTGATGATTTTCCTGTTTTCTGCATCCTAAAACCTGTAGCCAAAATCATGCTGCCCATAGCCTATAAACGTGCACTTCCTGGACTTCGCATCTAGTTTATTTCTGTGCTCTGCATCAATGTGAACGTATGAAGTGCAACCAAACACTCTGAGATGTGTTAGGTTCACTTCTTTCCCAGTCCACGTTTCTTCTGGTAGCCCACCATCCAATGGTGCTAAGGGACTTCTATTGATTAGATATGTGGCAGTATTTACAGCATCCGCTCAAAAAGTCTTGGGCAACCCTGTATGTAACCTCATGCTCCTGGCGCGCTCAAGGATGGTCCTATTAATACGTTCAGCCACACCATTATGTTGTGGTGTCCATGGAATCATTTTCTGATGTTTGATTCCATTTGCTGCACAATACTTCTCAAACCTCTTATCACAATACTCTCCCCCATTATCAGATCTGAGACACTTTATTGTTTTACCTATCTCATTTTCTACCATGACTTTCCACTTCTTAAATACATCAAATACATCAGATTTATGCTTTAAGAAATAGACCCACAGTTTTCTACTAGCATTATCAATAATGGAAACAAAATAACGTGAGCCACTGAGAGATGATACCTGTGTTGGTCCCCACACATCAGTGTGTATAAGCTCCAACAGATGCGTCTTTGGAGCACGTCATGTCTTCTCGAAACTTACCCTTTTCTGCTTAACATATACGTAGTCCTCGTAAAATTCCAAGTCAATAGACTTCAGCCCTGGTAGCTTCCCTTTTGACAATAGCACTTTCATTCCCTTTTCACTCATATGTCCCAACCTCTGATGCCATAACTGCCCATTCACTCCAGTTGATGCGACTGTGAATGAACAATATGATCCTCAAGTCACGTATAAAGTACCTTCCTTCTTACCTCGAGATATCACTAAGGCACCTTTTGTAATTTTCCAGGAATCACTGGTGAAACCGATATCGGCCAACTGCCCCACTGAAATCAAGTTACGTTTCAAACTCAGTACATGTCTGACATCCTTTAATTTCAAAGTTGGTCCGTCTTTTTGACTTATCTGAACATCTCCCTTTCCAACAATACTACACGGCTCATCATCACCCAGGTATACTCTCCCAAAGTTACCTGACACATAATTACGCAGAACTCCCTTGCATGAAGTGACATGAAACGAAGCACCTGAGTCTATAACCCAAGACTCATTCCTCGCATCAAGAGATAAGATTAAAGCCTCTGTGTCACTCTCCTCAGATAGATTCATTGAATCCTTCCCACCTTGAGAGTTTTCTTCTTGTTTCTTAAGAGCCCTGCAATCATGTTTCATGTGCCCCTTCTTGCCACAATGTCAACACCCGTCTTTATCTTTCGGTCCCTTGGACTTCTTCCACGACTTAGAATGCCCGTGTTTATTGCCTCCTTTGTTCAGCAATCTTTCTCTTCCTTCAACGTTTAGAGCATTCCTTGAATCCCTTAAAACTCCTGATGCCTTCCTTCTAGATTCTTCGCTGAGAATTAGACCGACCACATCATCAAATTTCAGCTTTGTCGACCCTGAAGAATTGCTCACAGCAATCACCAAACCATCCCAACTGTCTGGTAAACTGGATAAATTCAATAACGCTCTGATCTCATCCTAAAAAACAATGCCAACGGATTCCAGCTAGCTCGTGACTGTATTGAACTTGTTTAGATGTTCAGCCACACTCCCACCATCTGACATCTTCATGTTTAATAGTTGTTTCATAAGATGAACCTTGTTGGATGCTGAGGGCTTTTCGTACATGGTGGCTAGGGCTTCCATTAATTCTTTTGTAGTTGTCACCTTGGATATATTGAAGGCGACGCTCGTAGACAAAGAGAGTCGGATCGTTTCTAAAGCCTTCCTATCCAGTAAAAACCATTCATCATCTGTCATCTTTTCTGGTTTCTTCTCTTTTCCTCCTAGAGGAACATAGAGATCCTTCTGATATAGATAATCCTCCATCTGCATCTTCCAGAATGCAAAGTTTGAACCATCAAACTTTTTAATTCTAGCTTTCCCTTCTTCTGTCATCGCTCCCAATAGAACTAAACCAATAGTTTTAATACCAGTTGTTGCGCAGCACGCCTACAACGCAATGAGCCTAAATCCAATCTCAGGCCTCACCCACAAACGATAAACAAAAAAAAAATATAAACTAGAAATAGATCAAAGCAATCCAAATAAACCATGAGACAAGATATACGTGGAAAAACTCCAAACTAGGGTAAAAAACCACGGATGCAAACTTCCACTATGAATAACGAAGATTACAAGGCAATATACTAACCTCTCCCTTAGAGATACAGAGAAAATTCTTTTCCCACACCTTAGAATAGCTCCCCAATATTCACCTTAACACTAGAATAGCCCTAGGGACCCCAATTTATAGTTTTGGCAACTTCCCTTTCGCATCCCAGTTGCGAAAGGACTTGCGACACGAAATCCGCGAAACTCTTTTCCGCATCCCAATTGTGAAAGAACTTGCGGCACGAAATCCGCACAACCTCGACTAGTCGTAGGCGGCCCTAGATGTGGCTCCACTTCTCAACAATTTGCCCTACAGGTAACTTTTTTTCAATATACCTTTCGATATTATAATATCATTTAGTTTTCTGCTCAACTATACGATAACTTATATTATTTCTTCCGTTTCTTTCATTGGTCAGGTTTGGGCATATGAGATTATATTAACATTGTCCGACTCAAAAGCTTTTACCAATCAGAAAGATCATATCCATATTCCTCAAATTTTAAATTGGACTACAAATAAAGTGGCAAAATTTATCGTCGTATCTAATTTTTTTATAAACAAGCGGGTAAACTACAGTATCACTTTTTAAATTGTTTATTACATAACACCCGTGCTAAATGTAACTAATAGGATTTACATGTTGCAGCTTAAGGTAAGTAGAGATCTCATCCCTACTGGAGCGAAAGAATGCTTTCTGATTTAGTTTTTTCTATTGTTCAATTGCAATAACTTCATAAAATGCAGGACGATATTCCAAATTGCAGACAAACTATCACATTTGACTGTCTTCGGCAACAATGAAGCGTATCGAAACTTGCAGATGAATATAACAATAAGGCTGAAGTAGCTAGAGAAAAAAATTGAAGACATGGCGGGAGTTGAGAAGAACAAGGGGAAATGTAGAGAAGGGGTAGAGGCTGAGAAGAGAGAAGAAGAATACAAAGTTATAAAAAGAATGCTCGATAATAAGATGATATTAAAGATAAAGACAACCGGCTCAAAGCAATACATATTAAGAAAGAAAACAAAGAATGATGTGTATTTTATTTTTATTATCTTTAATTCATTCCTTTTGTAAAAATGTTGTACATCAACATTTGTCCAAATAAGTACACCCCATCCATTTTGAATTTCAATTTAGGCATGGAAAGGAAAGAAAATTGTCTAAAGTAAAAGTTATTTGTGACTGGCACTTAGACACATGGCTCACACCTAGGCCCTTTGTGGCTTGTCAAAGTGCACATTTCCATCTGTGAGCCATGTTAAACTTGGGTGGGAGGGAGGGTTTGAGCAACATGTCACATCGATAAGCCATGTATCTGATCGGTGAGCCATGAGTCTCATTGACAAGCTATGTGTTCAAGATGTGAGCCACAAAGACTCAGGTGTGAGCACTATGTTTCATTTGCGAGTCATGTTGAATTTAGATGGGAGGGTTCAATCTACATGTCACATCGGTGAGCCATGTGTCTCATCGGAGATCCATGTGTTACATGTACGAGGCACAAAGACTTATGTACGAGCCATGTGTTCCAGGTACAAGCCACAATGAACTCAGGTGGGAAGGTTCGAGTTACATGTTCCACTCATGTTCCCGTCGACATCCTTAGACATGTCCATCACTTCAACATATATATTCGCATACAAAGTTTCTATTTGAATACATGTTCATTACTCCATCATATATATTCTAATACAAAAATTTATATGTCGTATTATATATTGCAAAAAATTTACATAATGTAGGCTTTAAGGATCCTATTCAAATACACAAAATTAATTTTCTCTAGCAATAGGAATGAATTTACACATTAACAGATTATGACCCATTCACTTGCAGTTTTCACACTTTATAATAAGTATGTATTTCCTGATGCTAGTAATCTTGATAGTCTTTCGCCTGCCCTAAGTTTTTTTCTGTATTGGAGGACATATCCAATCACATATTGCTTTAATATTTTGACAGGGTATCCCATTGGCTAATATTTGTGAGAGGATAGACTAATTATTGGTATATTTTACAGTAAAGTCTGCTGTGTAAAACTCAGAATATAACTTATATCGATTGATTTCATACTTACCACGGGCTGTAATTACATGAAGGCAAGGAAATATCATGGTTTGAAACTCACCACATGTAACTATGTCAGTCAAACCCACCACCTTCACTTCAAACTCATTTATTGAAATTACTGTACATATTATCCAACGATAAGATGGATATAATTCTTTCAATCTATTCTTTGCATAGGAAGTTAAATATCTCGAGAATGCCATAGCATTTTCTTTACGAATTCGATAAAACTGTTGTATTTTGCTTCTCATTGTATTGATGAGTGCAGTTATTGGATATTCCCATGCTTCCTTGAAAAGTGCATTTACACTGTGAAATATGTTTGTGGTTATGATATTGTATCTTTTTTCTCGAATCAAGAAGATGCTCATCTTTCCTTTCCAATGTTAACAATCAAGTTATATGCAGAGGTGTTGGCTAGGCCTATCGAGTACATTAGATCATCAATTCAAACTTTCCTGCATGTCTAAGTGGTCAACCAGTAATACTTATTTAGCATATTGTCATTAAACAAATGCGTCAGATTGGTGAAAATATAGAGTGCACAATACTCATGGGTAGCAGACAAGAATTCGACATTCCCTTCACTCATTAAGCCTTTATGACAATCAGAAATAATAACGAGTTTGTCGACTTGTTTAATTGCTTTTTGCAAATTGTTGAGAAAGTAATTCCAAATATCGATATTTTCTGACTCTCCAATCTTATAAGCAACTTGGATTATGTGATTATATTCATCTATTGTTATAGCTATAAACAATACCCTTATATATTTTTCTTTTAAATGAGCCACATCCACACACAAAACCCTCCAAAAATATTGTAAAAAACTTCTAATGCATTGTCCGAGTGAAATGAAGCATCTCTCAAAGCAATTCGTTTCGCTGTTTTATCTTCAGATCTATTAAAGTTTTGGGGTTTGTCAATTCATAAAGGTAAGTCAGAAGCACAAAGTAAGATATCTCATAGGATCCCATCACCTTATTCATTGCAATTGCCTTGCCCTTTATCGCCTTCGTACAACTGATCTCAACTCTGTATTTTTCATTCATTCGATGTTGTATATCATGTGGCCTGACTGGTATACCCAGCCTCACGCGACTAACAACAAACTCGTTCCTTATCTTTGTAGTAGCCTGGCAATGATGTCTCCTTGTGCCTGTAAATGCTTTTCATTTACAATAATTAGATCTATCAGGAGTTGCATCATCACATAATATCGCCATTGAAGTTGTGTATCGTTAAGTTATCGCTTCGGCGACCTGTGTACATGTGTGTTCCGATCTGTATGTCCTTATTTTGAAAACACCAAACATGTCCACTATCGATGCATGCATCCTCGAACGACTTTCTATAATGCATGTAATTTGTATCTCTTCTTGTTTGATTTCACCACCTTATATTGGAAGTTGTATTTTATGACAAAATTACTAAGTGCATCTTTAATATGATTCTTGTCCATGTACATCTGACCAACAATTATTATACTGGGATAATCGACAAAGTCCAAAAGATTCAAAAACTCCCGCGTTAATGAATACAATATTGTTCTTGCATATGTTGGATAATGGGAGTGGAATATTTGGATCATATTCACTATCTACTCTTCAAAAAGTTAGCTCTGAAACTGTTGACCCTCAAAAGAAGTATCGGTGAATTTCTTTTGAGGAGGTATGCCTGAAAAGTCTTGACTGACTGAAAAGTCTTAACTGTCAAACAACTTGAAAGATGGCCCCTCAAAACTCTTGGGCCTTATATGATGTATCATGCATTGGTTGATAGTTCAGGAATGTTTGGATAGGAATCACTATCCAACAACTTGAAAGATGGCCCCCTCGAAACTCTCAGGCATGGGATGATGTATTGATGCATCGGTTGATGGTCCGTAAATGTTTGGGCATGAATCACTATCCAATGACCTAAAAGATGGCCCCTCAAAACTCTCAGGCCTAGGATGATTTATCGGTGCATCGGTTGATGGTCCAGGAATGTTTGGGCAGGAATCATTATCCAACAACCTGAAAGATGGCCCATCAAAACTCTCGGGCCATGGTTCATGATTCGGTACATTGGTTGAAGGGCTTGGGATGTCGGATTTATCTTCTCTACCAAATAGATGGAAGGTTGACCCGTCCCACTTGTCGAGCAGCAGATCATGATTCGATACATTGGTTGAAATGCCATGGATGGCTGCATCAATCGTTGGGGGCGCATTTGAAAATCTCAACGCCAAATCAACATCCATTGTCCATGGGTGCTCATTCAGATCTTCAAGAACTGATTCTTGGACTACGGTTGTAGATTTTATTTTCTCTATATACACGGGTATTTGAAGTTTAGGGCATTGATTGTAGCTCATCATACACACCAAGATATCTTTGTCATTTTTGGTCGTAAGTGCAGGTATTAGCACTGGACTCGTAGTTGGATACACAACCTTCATTTTAACCCCACACTCATCTGGTGTGGTATCATGTGCATCTTATTTAGGATTTCATGGTATGCTATGTTTGTTCTCACAACGGCCATTTTAGCCTCACCACCCTTGTAGTCCCATTTATCATTTATGTATGCTAGCTCCCCATCATAACAATACAGTATTTGCCGGAAAGCCATGATCTTCAACTATTTTAGTACATGTGATGAAAATTTTGAGGCTATTAGTCCATGAAATATAGCATGAAACTCTTACAAAAAAAAATAAAAAATCATCGAAAATTTTCATTAGGACACCCACAATGGCTTGCACCTGGGCAATGTGGCTGGCACCTTGGGCCATGTAGCTCCCACTTGGACCACATGGCTCGCACATGGTGAACAAGGCTCGCATATGGGGAACAAGGCTCGCACCTGGGGCCATGTGGATCCCACCTAGGCCACATGGCTCGCACATGGGCCACAAGGCTCACATAGAGCTCACACCTGGGCCATATGACTCATAACTGGATGGCTCACGGCTGGGTGACATCTCCCCAGTTGTGGGTATTGTAGCCTAAGTGTGACTCACAGTGACCACTTCCAAGTCATATCTTCCTCGAAGGGGGTTGGCGTTGTGAGATGTACAACACCTACTTCATAGAACGACGAAAAAGTAAACTGGAAATATGCTTAACTTACCCTTATGTCGAAAAATACATCAACCAGAGAGTCGCCGAAGAGTATGGTACTCTCCGTATAACTACCTCCAACTGTTGTTGAAAATGGTCCCTTGCTACACAAGATTAGAGAACCAAATGTCCTAGAAGAAAGGGCAAATCACTTATTTATTGCTAATTGGCCCTATAAGGAGATATGAGGTGTGTTGTTTGGGGCCTACCAGCTTGACATGAGGGGGATCCATCTCATTCATATGGAAGGGGTTTTAATTTTGTGGGAACAAACCAAATTTGAAGGAAAAATGCATTACAAGTAGACCACATCAGAAGAAACAATTTTTAAATGAATGCAAACTTCTAAAGGTCTTGTGGGTCACGGAGAGGTTGATTGGTTATGAAGAGACCACTCTCCTAAGGTTTCATGGAGGTCCGATTATAATCAATGGATCGAATCTCTCATAGAGTAGTCCCTTTTAACATCGAGGGGACCCACTACCAATTCATAGAAAGGAGGGCCTTTACACACTAAGGAACTTAATGGAGTAAAGGGTGAAGGGCAAAATGGTCTAATTTTTTTTAAAAAAGTTGTCAAGCTGCCACAAAGACTTGTCTTGAGCAAGCGTTTTTTAGGCTATTTTGGGATAGTTAGGCTACTTTGACTGAAAACCCATCATTTGGGGTGCGGATTAGGTGTTGTCCTGTAACACCTAACAAGATGTTATTTCAATAGGCGCCATTTGATTGGCCAATAGCCTATAGGTTCATGTGGATCAAGTATTAACAAGTTGGATTAAGTGAGACCCTCGCCTCACCCAGGACTACGCGACCTTTACCGTGACGCCCACCTTGATGTATGTATTATGTATCCATGCCATCCATCCGTTTTTACAAAATCATTTTAGAGCATTATCACAAAAATGAAGTAAAGCCAATTATCGGGTGCACCATACCATAAGAAACAGTTGTGATTGATCACCTACCATTGAAAACTTCCTAGAGTGCACTTAAATGTTTCTGTAGTGTTTCCTTACCATCCAATCTATTTGTAAGGTCACATAAGCTTGGATGAAGGGTAAAAACAAATATCAGCTTGATCCAATACTTTTGTGGCCTATTAATAATCAATCAACACTGTTTCCTATGATATGGTCCATCTAATAATTGGATTTATTTCATTTTTCGGCTAATGTCTTAAAATGATATGAAAAAACGGATGGACAACATGTATACATAATGCATACATCAAGGTGGGCCCCACACCAAGAGCTGCACTGCCTTAGGTGAAGCAAGCGTCTCACCTAATCCACTCTCCTATCAAGTGTCATAGGTGGCCTATGTATGATTAGAGATGTCCATGAGCAGAGCCTAACTGATCTGAGTTTGATCCAAGTTTTGTTTGGCTTGTTTATTTGACACCATTTGTTTGAGATTTATTCAAGCTTGATTTGGTTTAGATTATATGAGTTTGAGCTTGGTTCAGTTTGGTCCAAATATTTGAGCTGAATCGATATGAGCCAATTCAAATCTCATTTTAGCATACTGAGTAAACTCTGTGAGCCCACCATCATGCATATGTATTATGCACGCAGTCCATCCATTTTTATATCTCATTTTAGGACATGATCCAAAATTGAATCACATCCAAAGCTCAAGTGGAACCAAACCACATGAAACATTGTGCATTCATGTATATGTATTATGTATTATCCACGCCTTTCATCTATTTTTAAATAGCATTTTAGGACATGATCCCAAAATTGAATCATATACAAAGCTCACGTAGGTCGCACCACAAGAAACAGTCTGCATATAATCTACGGCCGAATCAAACCAAATCAAGTCAGGCTAAATTGCACTGCTCTGGTTTGAGCTTGGTTTATTTTTTTAAATGAGCTTGACTTTAAAATTTAGTTTGGTTTGAACTTTTACAGCCAATTCAAGCAGAACCTTTTCAAATTAATTTCAACGAAGCTTTGGAGCTGGCTTGTTTGCGTCCAGCTCTTCTAAAAGAAGAAGCCTATGCAAACCACACGAGTGTACAAGGCAGCTCATGTATACACCATACGCCACACATGTGCTGGCCTGACATATAAGGTCCAATTCATTCATCAGAGGCGTACCACTACGTAAATGCTCTTTTCCGAGAATCAGATTGGTACAATCTTCAGATGGCCAGAGAAACAATTCTCTTATTGAGAAATTCTTGCTCGAAGTTTTCTTGACCTTCCAACAGTTTCTGACATTGTGGCCTACCTAATAAATGGATCAGATCTATTTTTTCATTAGAGAACATATAAACGATCATATCCAAATTAAACGGCTTGGATGTTGCACCTGCCGGGCCATGCATGCGTTTGCTGCCGCGTGTACATAAGCTCTCTTTACATGCGAGTATGCAATTACTACCAAAAATTTCCTCCCTATACACGATTGACATTGGATATTTACCAAAACAGTCATCAGTACAGACACAAGACAAAATGTCTAATCTTCCCTAAGAAATAATTTATGCAAAAACCAAAAATCTATATCAATCTGATCTCATATGGAACAAAATAGGAAGTGATGTGGACCCACCATAATGTGTTTTCTAAGTTCATTCGGATTATAAATTGCGTGATTCAATTTTAAGCGTAAGGTTGAAAAATCATCTCCATCGAAAATTCAGGTGCACTACACGACTGGAAAATGTGTATAGGCCGACAACCACCTTCCAAACTATTTTCCTTAGTAAGGCTTACTTGAATTATAAATTGTCCTGATTTTTGGATCCTATGACTAAATTTTTATATTTTATTTAATAGTCAAAGTAGATTTCACATAATTATCACAATAAGCCCTTATGTAAATCATAGGTCAACATGAATTTTTTCTTTTTCTTTTATTTATTGCTATAAGCCTCATGTGGAATTACTCATTTGACTGTTGGAGTGGATTTCTCAGACACATTACGGTGATTCTTATCAAAAATCATTTTGCAGCGTATCACACAACACCTAAGTTTGAAAAGCTCCAGTGGTCACTATGATGATGTGTGCGTTTTATCCACATATTGTCATGCTATTTTTAAGCCATGAGAAAAAAAAAAATGAGGCAACTGAGAATATTAAGTGAACCGCACTATAGAAATTAGTAGTGATTGAACACTCACCATTAAAAATATCTTGGGCTATAAACAGTTTTGGATCATGTTAATCTTTGTATACTATGTGACCTAATCAATAATTTGGACGGTAAATGAATATTATAGTGGTACTAGGAAGTTTTTCAATGGTAGGCGCTCAGTCACCATCATTTTCTATGATGTGGTTCACCCGAGATTTGGATCTACCTCATTTTTGGAATCATGCCTTAAAGTGACCTGACAAAATGGATGGACGGCGTGGATAAAACATATACACTACTTGTAGATTTTTACTGTGACCCACCCCATCGTGTATCTAAAATCTACTTCAATCATTGTATATGTAATCCTATGTTTCAATCTATAAAATAATTCTGGCTGATAAATGTTTCAGTGTGTTATACTAAGGAAACAGTTGAGAAAGAGACATCCACCGGTGATTTTTTACCAGGCCCATGGTACAATAATTACATGAAATACACTCGGGCCATTAAATCAAATACATAATTTTAATAATTTTAATATAGGAGCTTAAAAATTATGACAATTCATGATTCAAGTGGACTACACCAAGGAAAATAACTTGGAAGGTAGGTGTCAACCAATGCACCTTTTCCAATCGCATGGTGCGCCTGAATTGTGATGGATATGGTCGTTGAGCCCAACACGTATATTAGAGTAAAATTCAGAAACACATCACAGTGGGGTCCACATCACTCTTGGTTTTCTTATGTGCGCAGAGACGTAGGTTGTAGTTGCATGATTCTCCCTACGAAGGCAAAGTATATATAGACCGGCTGGATACGATGGTTGATACACTGGCATTGAGAACTGGTACATGTGGAATATACTAAATCAAATTAAAGTAACTAAATTGTGCAACCGATTGTTGCTAATTTCAAAATCATAAAATCAAATTCGTTAAATCAAAACGTCTGATATGTGGACGCCTGTGTATCATCCATTACACTACCCGGAGTACTGAAGTTTTGTTCACACCCCAAGCATAGGGTTGTGATGTAGTAATAAACTTGGTGAGACCGAGGTTGAATCCATAGGGACTGAAACCTGTACGTAATCTAAAAATAACCAGAACTAGAACTAGAATAAGATGAAATCTAAATCAGGTGAATATGAATAAATAATGGTGAAATAGGAAACTAAAATTTGTAGAAATCAAAGGTGAGAAACTAGAGATTCAGAGGATCCGCTTGTAGAGATCAGGGAGATCTACGCTTGATTCATGAACTCAACTGGACTTCGAGTCCCATCTTCATCCAGTTGGAAGATAAACCATTAAAACACAAATATGAACTTCATTTTGATCTAGTTATCAAATAGAAGATAAGTATGAGAATTAGAATTGATTCGATCACAAAACCATGTCCATGAGACAAAACAAACAATAGAATTTAGCCAATCCATAACCAATCTAAGGGATGTATGAATGTTGGGAAGGATTCCATCATCCAACCATGCCCTGGAGACGATGGTGAACAACAGGGTTCCAAAATTCACAAATTCTATAATGCTAAGAACATGCTCAAAGCTCTCGCAAATCCATTATAATTCAAGTCACAACAAACTATTAAAAACTGAAAGCATTCCCATTAATCAAACTAGAATAAAAAGAGAGTTCAATTAAAACATGAATCCAAGCCATAGACACAACCCATCACGCTACAAGTTTCACCTCTTAGCCCTAGCTAAGAGGCTTAGCCCATCATAGACATGATGAGGCTAGAAAAACCATCAAAGCTAAAAGAAAATCAAAAGGAAAAGGAGAAGAAAAAGAAAAACTCTTGTTGTTAGCCCGCCCCATGCCTCCACGACTGCCCGTTTCCACGTCCAAGGGATCATCCCTGCTCTTCCTCCTTTTTATACAGCAAGGAGGTTGGTTGCTGTGTTTATGCAAGGAAAGGCGGTCGATGCAGCTTTACGCAACACGTTCGCAGAAAAACAGACTACGTATCTCCGCAACAGAAAACTTGTGTTTTGGCCCAAGTTTGGGAGGCCAATCATCTAAATCCATCAAAACAACCTTCTTGGACAGGGTTATGGTCCTCTATTGCAGCATGTGGATGGCCCGGATCATGGATCCGTCCATGCCTTTGATCACAGAATGGCCCGCTACGGTCGGTTGCATCCGGACATGCAATCTATAAGGTTGTGATGTAGTAATAAACCAACCAGAGTATGATCCGTGGTCGCTCGTGCAGTCGGAAGCTATGTGGGTCCACATAGATGCCCATGAAAAATCCACTCCGTCAATCAGTTTTGAAAGACACGATAGGACAAGATTTAAAAATAAGTAGATCCAAAACTCATGTGGGCATACCAAATGAAACAGCGGGGATTGAACGCCCACCATTGGAAACTTTGTGGGGGCCACAGAAGTTTTGTGTCAGGATGAATTTTTGCCTACAGTTTAACTAAATGGTACTAACCCTATGAACGGTTTGGATGGCATATAAACATCATGATCGGCTCAGGAAGGTCTCAACGACTGACGTTTCCATTCCCACTGTTTCGTTTGGTGTCGCCCACATGAGGTTTGGGTATACCTGATTTTTAAATTCAAGTCCTATTGTGTTCTTTCAAAGCTGATGGACTGACTGTATTTGTCACGGGCATCTCTCTGGCCCCACATAGCTTCCGACTACAGAGCTTACTGTGGCGGGGCACAAGAAATCCGCGTGAGAAATTTACCACTGTACGACCCATTTATGACCCATTTATGCGTTGAAGCCCATCGCTTTTTACCTCACTAGAATAAGTCCCAGCTGTACGGACGACTTGCCAAAGGTCGAAAATGCCCCTGCTTTTTCAGTTTTAAGCTGGGGCTCCCTATGGCTACAGATTATAACTGTAGCATTAAGCTGCCAATTGCAAGAAGGGGGACTGCGAGTTGGGGTTGACGGGTTAGAGTTGGACCTATAGCTACGGATTATAACTGTAGCCATAATCGTAGTGCTATGCACATTTTTCTCTTTTTTTTTTTCAATTTTTTTAATTTTTATTTTTTACATGGAGAACTTTATTCTACCTTCATTTTTCTCTAATACATATTTATATAAATATAAATATGTATATAAGCATATAAAAAAAAATTCTCTCTCTCTCTCTCTCTCTCTCTCTCTCTTCATTTCTTTCTCTATTCATTTAATAAGAATATCTTCTAAACCAAAATTAGTTACTTCACATACCACATATGATTTTGGGGGTAGGAGAAGCTACTTTAGCCAACTAACCTGGTTATTTTCCAAGATTCGATTAGGTCGATGGTCGAAAATCCATTTCATTCACTTCATGGTCAATTTCAATCAGTTCGCAGTCAATTTCATTCACTTCGCGGTCAACTCAATTCATTTCACGGTCAATTCCTTTCACTTCACGATGAATTCCATGCATTTCACTATCAATTCCCTTCACTTCACGGTCAATTTCATGCATTCCATGATCAATTCCCTTCACTTCATGGTCAATTTCATGCATTTCATGGTCAATTCCGGCGATTCCCCTTCACTTCATGATCAATTCCCTTCACTTTACGGTCAATCCCCTGCATTTCACGGCCAATTACGGCGATTCCCCTTCATGGTCATTTCCATGCATTTCACAGTCAATTCCGGCGATTCCGTTTCAATTTAAGGTCATTTCCATGCATTTCATGGTCAATTCCCTTCACTTCACGGTCATTTCCATGCATTTCATGGTCAATTTCGGCGATTCCGTTTCATTTCACGGTCATTTCCATGCATTTCATGATCAATTCCCTTCACTTCACGGTCATTTTCACGCATTTCACGGTCAATTTCCTTCACTTCACGGTCATTTCCATGTATTTCACGGTCAATTCCCTTCACTTCACGGTCATTTCCATACATTTTATGGTCAATTTCCTTCACTTCACGGTCATTTTCATGCATTTCATGGTCAATTCCGGCAATTCCGTTTCATTTCACGGTGACTACCATGCATTTCACAGTCAAATCCCTCCACTTCACGGTCATTTTCATGCATTTCACGGTCAATTCGCTTCACTTCACGATCATTACCATGCATTTCACGGTCAATTCCGGCGATTCCGTTTCAATTCACGGTCAATTCCCTTCACTTCATGGTCATTTCCATGCGTTTCACGGTCATTTCCAGCGATTCCGTTTCATTTTACGGTCATTTCCATGCATTTCACGGTCAATTCCCTTTCATTTCACGGTCATTTTCATGCATTTCACGGTCAATTTCTTTCACTTCACGGTCATTTCCATGCATTTCATGGTCAATTCACTTCACTTCACGGTCATTTCCATGCATTTCACGGTCAATCCGGGCGATTCCGTTTTGATTCATGGTCATTTCCATGCATTTCATGGTCAATTCCGTTCACTTCACGGTCATTTCCACGCATTTCATGGTCATTTCCCTACACTTCACGGTCATTTCCATGCATTTCACGGTCAATCCTGGCGATTCCGTTTTAATTCATGGTCATTTCCATGCATTTCACGGTCAATCCTGGCGATTCCGTTTTAATTCATGGTCATTTCAATACATTTCACGGTCAATTCGCTTCACTTCATGGTCATTTCCATGCATTTCACGGTCAATCCCGGCGATTCCATTGTGATTCACGGTCATTTCCATGCATTTCACGGTCAATTCCCTTCACTTTACAGTCATTTTCATGCATTTCACGGTCAATTCGCTTCACTTCACGGTCATTTCCATGCATTTCACGGTCAATCCCGGCGATTCCGTTTTGATTCACGGTCATTTCTATGCATTTCATGGTCAATTCCCTTCATTTCACGGTCATTTCCGTGCATTTCACGGTTAATGCACTTTACTTCACGGTCATTTCCATGCATTTCACGGTCAATCTCGGTGATTCCGTTTTGATTCACGGTCATTTCCATGCATTTCACTATCAATTCGCTTCACTTCACGGTCATTTCCATGCATTTCACGGTCAATCCCGGCGATTCCGTTTCATTTCATGGTCATTTCCATGCATTTCACGGTCATTTCCCCTTCACTTTATGGTCATTTCAATGCATTTCACGGTCAATCCCGACAATTCCGTTTCATTTCACGGTCATTTCCATGCATTTCATTATATATATATATATATATATATATATATATATATATATATATATATATATATATACACGGAGAATTTTATTCTACCTATATTTTTCTCTAACACATTTATATAAATATGTATATATAAGCATATAAAAAAATTATTATTATTATTATTTTTTTCATTTCTTTCTTTATTTATATAACAAGAATATCTTCTAAACCAAAATTAGTTACTTGACGTATCATATATTATTTTAGGGCTGAAAGTTTGGTGGGTTCAACCTAACCAACTTGTGATTGACCCGACATTGGGTTGGGCTTTGAGAGGATGTATCGGGTTTGATCTTGGGGTTGGGCCATACAAACAATAACCTGATAAAACTTGGGTTGGGCTCAGGTTGAGGTCTCGGGAATCGCCTGGAAATGATCGTGAAATAAAGGGAAATTACCATGAAATGCATGAAAATACCGTGAAATGAAACGAAATCGCCGGCTATGAAATGCATGAAAATGACCGTGAAGCGAAGGAAAATGACACACCTTGATCCATGACTCAACTGATATACCTAGTGGATATACCTCGTTCCAACACTCAAGGCCTTGGTATCAATCCCTAGTGGGGGTGGCTAACCGTGCATGTACTGGCAGTTGGTGTGTAATGAAACGGAAATGATTGAAGAGAAGAGAGATCTTCGTGGCGTCGAATTTTAAGGCGATTTATCAATTTATTATATCATCTGATGATTGAAAATTTTAGAAAAATTCCCATCCATTGCATTTGGATTTATGTGAACGGTACTGATTGATAGTTGATCTTTCCAAACAGGTGATTTGAAGAGATGGATCTATAATAGTCCGGTTCTACTCGTTGTACCGTATCGTCTCTCAAGAAAGAAATAAAACCCTCCACTGGCTCCCTCAACTCTACTCTCCCAGTCTTTCCTTTTCTCCTGCTCTTGTTTTCTTCTGAGGTACAAGCTCGAAGACGAATTACAAAGTGGGTTTCAGTACACGCGGGACCTGTTTCAATGATCCAAACCGTTCATACGATGGGCCACAGTGTTGATGGGTGACATCCAAAAAATCTCCTAGGCTGGAAATTTCAACCCTTTGATCGTTGGATTATTTTTCTTTAAATATGAGACCGTCTTTTCGTGTGACATTGATCAAATGGTCCAATGTCGAAGATTTTTGAGGTTACTCCTTGGACTGTGTATCTCATCCGATCAACAGTTTGGATCACTGAACCATGGTCCCATGTGTACGGAATGATTGCTTCATTCTCAAAATCCTGACTTTTTTTTTTTTTTTTTCTTTTCTATTTTCTTTTCCATTTTATACACATTTCCAATAAAAATTACAAAATCCAAGAAAAAAGAGTTTCAAACTTTCAAATTCATTGTTGTGAAGGAAAGCGGGCGGCGATCATTTGATAATTTTCCCCTTCTTCTTTTATGAAATTCAGGCTTTCATTGTTCAATTTTTGGTCAGTACTCGAACGGATATTAGGCGGAAAGTGTTGATTTCGGACAATAATTATGGATGGTACGCAGAATTTCATTGCCTATTTATTTCATAAATATCTGTTTGTTACTAATTTGAGATTTGGTGGTCTGAATTTGTGAAATTTTCATTTCATTCCATTTGGTGTTATCTCGTCAGAAGGAAACATTGAATGCTTGGTTTGGATTGATGATGTTCTAGAGTGGGCCAGCATACTAGTGGGGCCCACCTTTTGGTAATCGAGGTTGTACAAGAGAATGCCTCCACTTTGATCAGGGCTCCTCCTTAGCGGGTTTCTTGATTATTTCCAATGCCGTTCTAATCTGATACTGACACACATTTCATTTTCTCATCTCCCATCCAACCATCTCCTAGAATCTAGGTATATAATCTAATCCATGCTAAACCCAAACAAGAGTCAAAAGCAACCCAAATGTAATCCAACTAGTTGCCTAACAACTTGACACCATCCCACACACATGTCGGAAAACCTTAAAATCAAGGGTTTGCAAGTAATAGTTGAAGTACCAAGCCCCTCCAAAGATTGTGGGATTCAGTTGGCTGGTGGGCAAGAGAAGAGTTCTCATGGTAGATAATTTGAGAAAAAGAGGGATGATTATCACTAATGTATGCTTGTGTTGTATGTCTAGCGAGGAATCGGTGGATCACCTATTCATCCATTGCCCATTCATCTGTCGTATCTGGTTAGATATATTATCTCATTTTGATATGGCTTGGTCTGTCCCTAACTCGACAGGAAATCTCCTAAAGGCTTGGCATGGTACATCAATGGGGAAGAGAAGGACAAAGTTATGGAGAATGAGTCTTCTTGCTGTTTGGTGGGCAGTGTGGGAAGAAAGAAATGGTAGATGCTTAAACGGGACTTCAAATTCACAGGATTTCGTGGTTTCTAGAGCTACGCTTCTAGTAGAGTGGGTGATTAATGTTGATAAATTAAAGGGTTGTAATTTGCTTTTCCTGGGCGTGTAGTAGGCTGAGTCGCTCCCTCGGCAGTGCAGCCTCGTATCCTCTGTTTTGTTTTTTTCCTTTTTCTATTAATATAATCCGTGACTTTTCAAAAAAAAAAAAAAAGGTTGCATGCTACCCCCAGAAGACTGATCTGGTCATATCTGGAAAAATTTCCCTGATTTTTGTGGTAATTGCCATTTTGCATCCTTTGGTTCCATGTTTGCCCATTGTCCAAGAACTTTTGTAAATACATGGTTATTTCCTTTTACATTCGTTGATGAAGCATGGCTTCTGATTCAATCACTATAACACTTTCAGTGGTATAAACCTTGGAAGATCAGTTTGCACTATCATCAATATTCCCAGCTTAGCCAGCTTCTTGGATCCTTATGAAACTTGAAAAGTCTTATTATAAGACCGGAGTCCCAGGGACAAGCATGTCCCCTTCTTGGAATTCTTTCTCCTTCCGATGACTATCTGCCTTTTTGTTGCTGAGTGTGTGCATGTGTGTGTCCACTTGTCGTGTACATAAGTGTGGCTACATGGCCCTGTTTTTGTTCCACTTGAATGAGTCTCCCACAACAGTTGGGAAATACTCAGTTGTGCGGTAGAACGGTCAAATTAAGGCCGGCTGGTAACTGGCATAAACCTCTACGGCTATGAATCCTAAGTGGAAATAAATACGTGCACATAGCTAGTGTGAAAGGGTGCAATAGTGTTATACAAGCTATTAAAGCATAAGTATTTGAGTTGAATAGAATTACTGGCCTGAAGTAAAAACTGTGTGCCTTGGTAAAAACCAAGCCTTTTTAGATCCAGTGAACTATTAAATATTATACACTCAAATATATGTGGTCCTATGAATATAAAAACGAAGAGGAATGACTTAATTTATAACCCTTACTAATGATTATTCTAGGTATGGTTATATATATTTAATAAACAAGAAATCAGACGCATTGGATATATGTAAGAAACATAGAATAGAACTGGAAAAACAATTAAGAAGAGAAACTAAAATACTTAGAATAGATAGAGGTGGGGAACATCCGAATATGGTACGGAGATGTTTGGGGAATATTCTAAAAGAAATGGAATAATCCATCAAGATACAATGTTTCATTCCACAACAAAACGGTGTAGCTGAACATAGAAATAGAACCCCACTGGACATGGCTAGAAGTGTCGAGTCATTCTGATTTAGGGACCCACTTTTGAGATGAAACCTTGGATACTTAATGTACATACTAAATAGGGTTCCTTCTACACCAATAAAAGTGGTACTATATGAATTATGATTGGTAGAAAATCAGATTTAAGCAACCTTAGAATATGGGGATCTCATGCACATGTCAAGATCTCATATCAAAATAGAACCAAACTGGACCCTAAAACTATTAAGTGTACTTTTATAGGTTATTCTAATCAATCTAATGGTTATAGATTCGTAATACATTATCCAAATGGATCTATAAGTTTGATAGAAAGTAGAGATGCATATTTTATTGAAGAAAACTTTGATCCCAATGTTCAAAATAAAATGATAGAGTTATTTGAAATTCCTAAAGAATAAAGAAAACCTAGCTCAAGAAGAAATAATAGTACTGCGTCGACCTAGGGAGGATACAATTAGTGAAGAACTGTTTGAACTTGATCCTATTAATTATAAGAAAGCAATGAACTCCAAAGATGCAATAGAAGGACAAAAGGCGATTGATGAAGTTATTAAAATTAACGTATGGGAATTAGTAGAATTGTCAGCAGGTAGAAAAGCCATAAGACATAAATGGGTATCAGAGTAGACATTAAAACCTGATGGAACCATAGAAAAATACAAAGCTAGATCAATGGCCAAAGGTTACACCCAATAGGAAGGAATAGACTATAATAAAACATATTCCCCTATAGTTGGATTCACATCTATTAGAATTCTAATGGCAATAGTTGCACATCTAAACTTAGAATTATATCAAATGTATGTCAAAACAACCTTCCTAAATGGAGAATTCAAAACTCAACCTGAATGATACATAATAAAATGACTTGAAGAAAAGGTGTATCAGTTAAAGAAATATTTGTATGGTCAAAAGCAATAATCTAAACAATGGTTCCTAACCTTTCATAATGTCGTCATAAAATATGGTTATCTTGAACATATATAGCAATAGTGTAATACAAACTACTAAAGCACAAGTGTTTGAGTGGAATTAGAATTACTGGCCTGAGGTAAAAACTGTGCCCCGGCTATCCGGCCCCCAACAGCAATCAAAACCTCTTTCGACCCGTTGATCTTTATTTGTTTCATTTGATGTTAAGCCTCGTGTAACGATGTTATGATGACTTAATTCTCTACCAGTTGGAAACTGGCAGGTCTTGGAGTATTATGTAGTAAAGGTAGGTGGAAGATTAGGTCCAATATTTTTGGCTTTTGAAATTGAATGGGTTTTACCGTAGTTTGTCATAAGGTTGAGCTATGACCCCTTTAAGCTTGAGGTGAAGCCCTCTGGAAGATGTTACTATATGCCATAATGTGGTGAATGTGGAAATGAAGGAATACAAGAATTTTCATGGATGAGGAATACATGGGCCCTCATTGGCTGCCACAATTAAGGTATCCCTTGCCTGTTGGTGCACCTCACCAGATGTATTTTGCATAATTCCTTTGTCTCAATGTCGATGGTAGTCCGTTGGGTCACTTGGGGAGTTAGGTATTGTTGGGGTCATTGGAAATGAGTTCAACCGCCCTATTGTTCTCTCTTTCCTGGTGCTTGTGGGAATTGAGCAATTAAAGTTGGAATAGAATTATCTTCCAATCACTTCGAAGGCCTACTCATTGTAGAAGGGAACTCTGAATTGATCATAGCATGAGCCTTGGGGAAGGCCTCATCTCCTTGGACTCTAGATTTCATTTTAAATGCTATTAGAATGCGTTGTCGTTCTTCATTAGTTAGCTTTAGTCATGTTCCAAAAGAAGCAAATTGTATCATCAACTCTCTCGTGAAGGAAGGAGTGCGTAGTCTAGATAGTGTTAGTGTAAAGTGTGTGTGTTAAGTGACTGTTTTAATATAAGTGCATGTGCACACTTTCTTACACCCAGATCCATAGCTCAACTGGCAGACTGAGTGGAGATACCTCGTTTCAACACTTGAGGTCTTGGTATCGATCCCTAGTGGGGGTGGCTAACATGGAGTGTGTGTACTGACATGGGTGTGTACTAACAAGCTAACCAAAAAAAAGAAGAAAAAAGTGCACACTTTCTTCTCCTCCTATAGTGTACTATATGTTTTATTCTAAAAAAACATTATGTGTGGGCATATTGTGGACACACAACATTTTCCCCACACTCGTCTTCACTCTCACTCTTCTCCTCTCTTCTCCACACCCTAGTCATCAAATCATTGCCTACTTGGTGTTAGATCTTAAATTAGGCCATTCCATATCAGACCAGTTGAGAGGTGACACGTCAGCTTGCCGGCGTCGTTAACTGTACAACTGACGCCAACGTTGTACGGACGCATGGACCCCATTTGAGCTGAAAGTTTAGGGGTTTCATAGATCTTGATTTTAGAGGATTTAACATGATTTTTTAAAGAATTTTTTAGACCTTTTATGGTGTTTTGACCGAAATAGAGAAATTAAAAAACTGGCCCCCCAATTAAATTTTCTTCGATTTGTCTTAAATCGGTAAGTTTTTCTCTAGTTTCTTTTTTCAAGATGGATCGAAATCTTACTCCCAAGCTAATCATGGAGGAGTATTTAGTTAGGATTCATGTTTGAGTGGGTTTTACCCTCAAACGGACGTGCGACCATGCCGTTTTTGGCCTTTTTGAGTAAGATCTATCTGCATTTGTTGTTGTTTTAGAGAATTGTTGTTTGTTTGGGGTTTATCTTCCATTTTCTTGAAGGATTGAGTGAGAGAGAGAGAGTTGGTTGAAGTTTTTTTTTTTTAAAAAAAACTTAGAGCCCTCCTATGGACGACAAAGGGCCCTCATCTCTTGGCATGGGCTCTCTTGAATCCAACCCCCTACAAATCACCTCCATTAAATTGAATGGTGACAACTATCTTTAATGGGTTCAATCTGTAAAAGTGTTCTTAGGAGCTCGTGAGAAGCTGTCGTATATTTTGGATGATCCTCCAAGCTCTATAGATGCCACCTATAAATCCTAGACAAAGGAGAACTGTCACGTTATTGTATGGTTGTTGAATAGTATGGATTCTTCGGTTATCCACTCAGTGATGTTTTTATCCTTGGTTAAAGGCATTTGGGATACACTTCGTGATATGTTCTTTGAGTCTCAAAATTTTTTACGGGTATTCTAGCTTATTCAAGAAATTAATCGATTCCAACAAGACTCGAGATCATTAAAAGATTATTATTTGACACTTCGAGGCATGCGGGATGAGCTAGACTTGTATCGGCCACTTTCTTCCAAATGTAAAGACGATCATGAACATGCACGTAAGGAGCGTGATGACACTCGCATCATGTAGTTTCTAGCCGGGTTGAACTCTGATTACCTTAGTGTTCAGGATCGGGTTGTTGTGAATGATCATCTTCTCCCGTTGACGAAAGTCTATGCCATGTGCTAGCGCACTACTGTCTCTACTATTCATTCCCATTCACTTGTGCCACTAGAGAGTTTGGCACACCTTGTTGGCGATCAATCTTCTCTTCTTCTTGGCCATCGGGCACCATCCTTGAGTTCAAGGTACACTTCTGATTATGGTGGTCATGGTAGAGCCCGTGAGGGAGATCGTAGTCGAGGCGGTCATAATCTTCATGATCATGATGGATGTGGATGAGGACATGATGATTCCCACATATGTTCGCATTGTGGTGGAACCAATTACACTGTTGATTATTGTTGGTAGATCCATGGTTGTCTAACGTGTGCCGCCACTTTTGTTACTGCCACAACTGCTCCTAAGAGACAACCTTCCACCCCTACAGTTGAGCAGCCTTTTTCAGGGGAGTCTCTTATTATTTCTTGGGCTGTATATGATGCCCTGATGCGACTTTATGTTCGTGATGTTCCTGAGCTTTCTCACGCAGCTTCGCCCCAGTCAGGTACTGCACTTCTTACGTTTTCCTCGCCCCAGTCAGGTACTGGTAAGTTACAACTCTTTTCCTCTTATTCTCCTTCTCACCACTCTCTAGATGTAGTTCTAATCTTTGGAAGAGGATGAAAATGAGTGTCAAAGACATAGTTCGAGGGTGATATGAAATACTCATTTTTAGTTGTGTACCTTGAAGCTTGAAGAAATCCTTCCCGAACTTGTAAACACCTCATCACGATCACATACGATGGACATTGGCGTACCGTGAAGTTCTAATTTGTTTGTACCATCGTTGATGCAAAATATAAGTGACATAATGTATAAAATGAACATACATTGTCAAATGGTCGATCCCTAGTACCATCATCACATTCTTCCCATAATAATAAAATCCATAGAAAAGTTATTCGCCAAGGTATGGGAAGGGGTTGTAATAGACCTAGGAGACCAACCACCTAATCCTTTTTGTATTTGACAAAGGTTTCATTTCACAACATGCTTGATATCATTCTTCATCTCCTTCTAGTACAAGGATCTTGAGATTCTCTTGCAGAAGCATGGGGCTTCCTTTTTTTTTTTTTTTTTTTTTAACAGGACAAACAAAAAAGATGGCGTGTCACTGATAATTTCCTCATAATACAATATGCATCTTTCTAGGTATAATGTTGAGTATGTAGGTTCATTGTAAATTTTACAAAGAAGGCTTTGAGTGGGTTTGTTAATAGCTGATCCCATCTTAAATGTCTTGATCGACACGAATTGGAATTGATAGAATGTTAAGGCTGCTTAGCTCTTCAAATTTTGAGATAAAGCATCTGTAACTATATTTTCCCTCCGCTTGCAATGTACTAACTTGTAAGCATACCTAAGGAGTTGGTTTCCCGCTTTTGTTGCTACAGAGTGGACAACTGCTGCTCCATTGTGTACCTAAGACTTAGATGGTCTGAGGGGATAATAAAGAGTCATCTAACCAAGTAGCGGCGCCAATTGGTGATTGCATGCATGATTGCCACCATCTTTTTCCAGTCCATGGCTGTGATTAAGGCTCTCCACAAAGCTTTCTATGATATGTTTCAGCTTCTATTCCACCTTCTTTGCTTCTTGAATTCAAATTTTGTCAGCCACGAGACATGACTGTTTCTTTTCAAGAAGAAGACTAAGATGGGAAACAAGGCCTATGAAGTGGCTTTGATACCAGATGGAATAAACCCACTAATCCAGTTCAGTAACAATTTGTCACACCCATTTCAGCAAGGACAGATGCAGTAGAGCCCTTGCATATGGAAATCCCTAAATTCAAGGGATTGTAAGTAATCATAGCATACAAAACCCAATTTGGATGGGTGAGGCTGTGAGAAACATGATAAGGCCCGTGGGAGTTTTTTGCTCTCATTGCAGGTCCCAAGCACGGATAAAGGAGGGTTGCGTCGGGTTGGCAGCTAGAGTGAAACTTCTGCCACAACTTTTGTCATAAACCCTGACAATGGTGGCACAGGGTTCATTTAACTGACCCAAATAGTTGGGTTAAGGCTTAGATGATGATGATGATGTGAGGAACATACCTGCCCCATGAAATTGAAATGACAAGGTTTATGTTCATAACTTGAATAGAATAATGTAAATTCATATAAGAATTCATTTCAGTCTCATGGGGCAGGGTATGCAAAGAATATTTGAATTCTTTTATAATATGTAAAATTGAATTGTATCCATGGATTTCTTTTGGTGGATGTAGTTGATTCAGAGCCCACCATGGAGGAAACTATCCTGGTCGGTGAGGACCTTATGTTGGGGCCACCATCTCCTCTTATACCCCCAGAAATTGCATCTCATGTCCTTGAAGGTGTTGAAATATGCGATGGGATTTTAAGGAATCTTTTCCTATGTAAGTGTTGTTAAATTAATTATTAGCCACTGAAATCATTTCGTAATTCTAAGTTACCAAATTATCTCAGCCTTTTACCCTAGAAAGTGATGCTGCTGCGTAGAGGTATGTTAATCCCATGCACATGTATATCCTTGCCATCTACATAACGGGTGCATGTGCCACGCTGGCGTGTGGAGTAAACAGCAAAGCTCTCCATCAAGTGGCCCTCATGGTGTTCCCTCATCAGGTGGGCCAAGTGGCCAAACCAAAGATGTAGCCGTTATAACTTGTTTTAGATGTCCATTTGTTTCATACATTATGGCCCACTAGATGAGTTGACTGGCCTGACTTCTGGGGTGGGTCATCTACACAATGGGGTCAACTTGACGACTCGGATCTTGCACTGCCAACTTGGCATATATGCCGAAGTGTAGACTGATTTGGTTATACACACGTGTGGGACTAGCAAACATCCTGCTAGAGAAGTTTGGAAAGCAGCTTATCATGGCTTAAAATGATATTGTTTTTAGCTATTCATTTGAAACTGGACAGGAGATTGATTATGTCATCGTATTTTAGGCTTGCAAATCAACGATATTGAGCCATTCTGTCAAGATGAGATTGCATTGTACCGGCAATGCGCTGAAAAACGGGTCAGATGTTTTCCCCTTCTCTTTCTTCCTCCTTTTTCTTGTTTTTGGATTTGGTTCATTTTGATCTTCATTTTTAACTAGGGATCTTCTAGGGAAGTGCTACTGCTATTCGACCATGAATTTTGTATTTGTTTGTTATGTTTTGTCATCTCTTTTGGATTTGTAAAAATCGATTTTCAGGACAAGGAAATAAGGCAACGACTTCAAGACAGTGAGCATAAATTGGGGGTATCAATGCCCTTAGATGAAGCCAAGGATAGAGCTTCTCAACTTCAATCGGAAATCACAACATTGGAGAGGTATTTACCTTTAGGCTCTTGAAAAGTCAGAGCTTCTCAATCACCAAGATATTCTATAGTCTGTGCATTTGTTAGGCCATCAGATCAATGTTCCGAATCACTTACATGTTTGCCATGTTCACGGGGGCATCACTTCATTGGATTCGTCGTAAAGTAGTTCTCATATGGTACTAGTAGTCATATGTCAAATATGAAAGTTTCCACAGACTCATGGAAAATAAGGACATATTTCATGGATAACAGTTCCTTTCTTCCTTGTTTGAGGAACTGGTAAATATGATAGATTTTACTTTCTCAATATCTTCCATTTGTATCACATATCAAATCCTTTCTTAAGAGGCAACAGTCATGGACATGAGGTCCTTTGCAGGCTCCCAATGAGGCATAATCCATCAATTTTACTGTATTTAAGTGTGAGAGCAATGGTCTTGGGCCTCAACCTTCTAAGATGCATAGTCAGATGTTGCTTTTGACTGCCATTTGAATTCTCATATGCTAATTGACTAAATTCTGATACTGTAGGCGCATGATTCTTGCAAGTGGAATTCAGGGCATAGAAGGGTTTCGACAGCGGTGGAGTCTGCATGGACGCCTTGAGGATACCAAGTATTTCTCATAGACATGCCATTGTTTGATTTTTAAGACAAGTTCTGGTTTTTGGGTACTATGTTGTTGAAATTAGGTATTTTTTCCAAGTCATCAGAACATGCTCTCTCTCTCTCTCTCTCTCTCTCTCTCTCTCTCTCAAAAGGAAAAAAAAAGAGTCACCAGAACGTGCATTATGAGCCCAACAAAAAATTTTCTAGTCCAAATGATTTCCTTTTCTTGTTTTTGCAATTCTTAGCCAGAACGTGCATTATGAGCCCAACAAGAAAATTTTCTAGTCCAAATGATTTCCTTTTCTTGTTTTTGCAATTCTTAGATATGGACTATTAATCTTTGTTTGGAAGATCCAAGATTTGGGACAATGGGTTTTGGATCTTTTCTTTTCCCAAATCACACTATCATATGGCATTGCATCTATAATGGATCCTTATATGGCATTGATTTTTTCTTTTCTGGCACCTCTTTTCTTCATTCACATTGTTGCTTTCTAATCCTTATCACAATCTCATTCATCGTTCTCTCAAATTTGGTATTTTCATACACAATTTTCTTTCCTATGCTCATGTAGTAGATTCATGTTGCACTTTTTGTTCCCTGGTGTCCTTCCTTTCACATAGGATTGCATTCCACACCCTATTAAAATGTATTTTTAGTCATTATTCTGTCTATCCATTGTCATGTCTTGGTTAGCTAAAGTTTTTTCTACCTCTTTTTAGTGTTGATTGTCACTGACATAGAGGTTCACTCATGGACTTGGCCAGTTTTTTACTCTTTTTGTATATAAGCGGCTTGTAAATAGTGTGTAAAGAATTTTACAGAATGGTGGAAGCACTTAGAGTAGAGTAGAGATCTCTGGAAGTTTCTGGAGTTCTTTATAGGGGTCTTGTAGGTGTACTTGTGTGGAAGTATCTATAAAAGTTCTAAAGAATTCTTGATTGTTAAATGAATGCCACTTGGCTTCGTCCTAGCCATTGGTATAAACTAGATAGAAGGTTTTTGGGTTATATAAGCAAGGCTCCTAATTGGCAGGCACCACAAAAGTTTTAAGCTCTTGATTTCTTTAGCAATAAATTCTTCATTCACCCTCTTGTGTCCTCTCTCTTTCTTTCCAAGGTAAACCTAATTGACACTTGGGTGATTGGCTGACTTGTTCATAAAGGGGTTGTGGGCAAGTGTCCCACAATTTATGCTAAGGTAAGCATTCGGGCATGACAAGTGGTATAGAGTGTGGTTATGAAGGGGTTCATGATGCTTGTGGTATGAGAGAGACACGATATTGTTGGAGGTAACCAACAACGATAAGGCAAATGGGAATGAGAGTGTTGGCAACAAGCCTACGAGGGAGAAGTCTAGGGACTTGTTTGGAAGCACAAATAGCACGAGTGGGCATTCACTATGGACGATGGATAGGAATTGTTTGAGATGATGGGCAATAACATATAGGGCCTTGGTAGCAGACTTGAGGAACCCGAGTGAGAGATTTTGTCCTGAATAAGTTGGCTGACCCTCAACGTCGGGAGATTGATGCATGCAAGTGAAGGTGCTGGTAACTCTCATACCAGCAAGGGTTTGGTAACAATGGAAACACCTAAGATACTGATGCTTAACTTTAGGACCTCAACAGATCAAGGGATGCTAGTGAGTTTGACAATTTCCTATGGTAGCTAGAGTAAGACCAACTCATTGGAGGACGAGAGGGCTAAGGTGCAAAAGATTGTGGTAATGTACCTTACCGACACGACTTATGGTGGCATAGGCTTTATGTGGACATGGTGAAAGGTGCGTGTACCATTGACCCTTGGAATGTACCTCACATACACAACGACTTATGGTGGTGTAGGTGTTGTGTTGACATGGAGCAAGGTGTGTTTACCGTCAACACTTCGTTCAAAAAGCGAGATTAAGAAACAATTTAATGCAGGGGCATTTTCACACCGGGCTCGAGTGGGGTAGCCTGTGGGATGCGGGGACACACTTGAGGTGGGCAGCCCATGTGAGGCGGGCCTATGTGAAGTGGGGCCCACGAGGAGGGTTTGACCGATGTCCTAACCCATGGGATGTGGGGCCTGGGCTAATGAGATAAAGGGATTGATTCGCCGCTCTCTATCAGTTCGAGCTTTTAGAGCAAGTGGCTAATTGTCCTGCATCAAATTGGTATCAGAGCGGGAGGTCTCGTGTTCGAGACTCCTCACCGGGGGTGATTAATGTAGGGGTATTTTCAAACTGGGCTCGAGTGGGGTAGCCTGTGGGATGCAGGGACACACTCAGGGTGGACGGCCCGTGTGAGGCGGGTGGCTTGTGTGAGGTGGGTCCATGTGAAGTGGGGCTCATGAGGAGGGTTCGACCGACGTCCTAACCCATGGGATGTGGGGCACGGGCTATGAGATAAAGGGTTTGATTCGCCACTATCTATCAGTTTGAGCTTTTAGAGCAAGTGGCTAATTGTCATGCATAACAATTCCATCCTAAGAATGTCAAACACTTGGTGTGGCCAAACTTGAAGCGGTTGAAGCACATAGGTTCAATTCGTGAGTATGTTAAGGAATTCTTGACGCTTATGCTAGGGATTCCTAACAAGCCTGAGAAGGAATTCCTCTTTTACTTCATAGACGGACTACAATGCACTATAGGAATTACGATGGCAGGGAGTGGATTTTGCTACGGCCATGGTGAAAGTAGAACAATTAATTAATTTGACAAGGGGTAACTCTTTCAAGTCAAGATCCCCTAAGGATGGTCAAGGGAAAGATGAGGAGAACAAAAAAAGAAAAGGCTATAGCCATGATGGGTCAATCAAGGACAAGAAAGGATGACAAGGACAAACAAGACATCCAAACCACAAGAGTTGAAGTGCTTCATTTGTGATGAGCCTCATTGGACTAGGGAGTGCCCAAAGAGGAAGGCTCTCACTTCTTTTGCAATGAAGCTTGATGAGGATAGGATGGGATGATGAGGAGCAGTGTTTTAAATAGCGGTAGCGTGTTGCGTAGCATTTAGCCCTCTATAGCGTGTAGTGTACGCTACACGATATATCTATTTTTTAATCTAAAAATATGATGAATACGTAAATAGTAAGGAAAAAAAAAGTAGCAAAAGATACAATAATGCCTAAAAGATGATTCATTTTTTCAAGTATACGCATGTTCAAACAAATTATTAATTATCATTTATCAAAAGGCAATCTACATATGTAAACTCATAAACCAAATCAAATAATTTTCACATCAACTACATCCCATGGGTTCGACTGACGTCCTAACCCATGGGATGTGGGGCCTGGGCTATGAGATAAAGGGATTGATTCGCCACTCTCTATCAGTTCGAGCTTTTAGAGCAAGTGGATAATTGTCATGCATAACAATTCCATCCTGAGAATGTCAAACACTTGGTGTGGCCAAACTTGAAGCGGTTGAAGCACATAGGTTCAATTCGTGAGTATGTTAAGGAATTCTTGATGCTTATGCTAGGGATTCCTAACAAGCTTGAGAAGGAATTACTCTTTTACTTCATAGACATACTACAATGCACTATAGGAATTACGATGGCAGGAGTGGATTTTGCCACGGCCATGGTGAAAGTAGAACAATTAATTAATTTGACAAGGGGTAACTCTTTCGAGTCAAGATCCCCTAAGGATGGTCAAGGGAAAGATGAGGAGAACAAAAAAAAAAAGGCTGTAGCCATGATGGGTCAATCAAGGACAAAAAAGGATGACAAGGACAGACAAGACATCCAAACCACAAGAGTTGAAGTGCTTCATTTGTGATGAGCCTCATTGGACTAGGGAGTGCCCAAAGAGGAAGGCTCTCACTTCTTTTGCAATGAAGCTTGATGAGGATAGGATGGGATGATGAGGAGCAGTGTTTTAAATAGCGGTAGCATGTTGCGTAGCATTTAGCCCTCTATAGCGTGTAGTGTACGCTACACGATATATCTATTTTTTAATTTAAAAATATGATGAATACGGAAATAGTAAGAAAAAAAAGCAAAAGATACAATAATGCCTAAAAGATGATTCATTTTTTCAAGTATAAGCATGTTCAAACAAATTATTAATTATCATTTATCAAAAGGCAATCTACATATATAAACTCACAAACCAAATCAAATAATTTTCACACAACTACTTTCTAAGCAAACCACTTTAATTAATAATATCTAATTGAAACCCACAAGTCATAACTCACTAGTATGAAAAGAAATAAAAATCCCACTAGTTAAAAGAGTATGAAGTACAATACAAATGTCATCTATACAAAGTGGGGTTTTAGAAAAACCTTTTTCTTTGAAATTTAGTTTTAAAGGTTTTTTAGCATGCGAGTTTCACGCCAACTTTAACAAAGGATTGCCACCATTTTAAGTGAAAATAAACAAAGAAAGGTTTGGTTTAACTTTACATTTTAAGGTTTATTTTTAATTTTTTTTTTTTTACACAACTTTTACAAACAAAACTTAAAGCAAATAAAAAATAAATTTGTAGCATATGCTACAAACGCTATATGCTACATAGTTGTAGTGTATGCTATGAGCACTATTTAGCTACGCCACGTAGCGCTATGCTACGAGCGCCATTTGAAAACTGTGAGGAGCTACACAATAGATTGATGCAACTCAAAAAAATAAAATAAAAAATGTGGGCGTAGACTTGTTTAATACACTTTTTTATTATGTGTGCGTGTGTCGTCAATTCTAAAATAAGAAAAGAAAAAGATCGATGTAACTCAACACTATGAAAGGCGATCACAAGAACCAGGAGAAGAGTTTGAGTTGCTTCATTTGTGATAGTGACCCTTGGATAAGGGGATACCCAAAGAAGAAACCCATGAACTTGGTCCAATTTAGTGGGTAAAAGGAGCCAAGTATGAGGGCAATAAGGTCGTTGAATGCACTTAGGGGACAAGTGACGTTGGCGAAGGATTCTACTAGGATTGAGGTGGTTGACTTGGAAGCCAAAACCCATACAAGGTGGGGACAGATGTACAACTATGTTTTTTTGTAGAAGTAACAAAAAATTTATTAGAAAGCTCGCTAAAAAGACGGGAAAGGAATACAACTCAAAGCTAACAAGCAAAAAAGCGAAAATAAAGAGGCGGAGCTCACCACGGCTACATTAGAGGCCCATCTAACAACATCAAATTTAATTTTCCTAACAATCTCCTCCATCGAAGCGTTCCTATTTTGGAAGTAGCTTGCCAATGTAGAGCTATGCATCGGTGAGTGCATCAGCAAGATGAGTCTCTTCTTTATTCCACTAGACACTTTAAGATCATCTTGTGCATGGATTTTTGAGTGAGGCGAAAGCAATTGTTATGCCCTTCCTTGGGATGGTCGGCATTATGAACGAGGGACTTTTTTGAATGGTCCCTATTGTGCACAAGGGGAAGGTCAAGGTTGGGAAGATCTCAGCTTTGCAGCTAATTGAGGATGACAAGGAGAATGTGATGGCATGATGCGGACATCAATGGTGCACCATTTAGAGTGTACCAGAGGAGGAGGCGTCGCCGACAGAGTACTGGAGCGGAGGAGTTGATGTGGATGGGCATCGGGTTCATTGGACCCATTTTCTGACGCGCCACGAGTGCAGGATCAACATGACCGCACCTTGACCATAAATCCATGGGTCGGATTTCACACCCTACCACACGGGTGTTTAAGTTTTGGGCTTTTATTTATTTATTTATTGTTTTTTTCCTTATTTCGGGGGCTTTATTGCACTTTCTTTACTTTTTTTTTTTTCCAAAGGCTTTAGTGTACTTTTACTTTTTCCATAGCTTATATATATATATATATATATATATATATATATATATATATATTGAGAAACCCTATTTTCGTTATTATTGAATGAATAGAAAGTCGTCTATTCTCTTCCTCTTTATTCAAGAGATTAGGGTTTCAGGATTAACCCTTGGGTGTTGAGGATTCCACTCCGATTTCAGGTTTCCTTCTTTCTAGATCTTTGAGGTGCAGGAAAAGGTAAGAATTATCTCCCTTCTTTTCTTTTGACGACAAAAGGACCCATACTTTCTTCATCTCGAACCCTTCGTTCTTCACTCCTTTCGTTCCTCTCTGGATACCCCATTTCTAATTTGAACGGAAAAGAGGGATGGTTAGTTAGTAGAATCAGATCCAAACTTGACCGTGGACTGACTTATGCTAGATCTAGGATATCCTCATATCCCTAGGTCCTCCCTTTTTACTGTTTATGTAATCTTATGCTAAGGGGCATGATCCTAACGGAATAACCTAATCTTTGTGTTGAGATTTACCTAATCCCTTTGATTGGAAATGGTTAGTTAATTGGTGTATTTATTTGAATATTCTTTAACTTGATTATACATGCATCTAGGGTTAGGTCATCACATGTCCCTACATCATGGCAACTCCAATGGAGGATAAGGAGAGCATGCTTGGCCATAACAGTGAACGTGTGACTTCACAACAAAGGGTTCTATGGTATTAGCTCATAAAGATTAGATGCAATGATGTGGTAGTTCAAGGAACTGACACAAAAGGTCATTGAAAGGGCTGAATGAGGTCATTGATACAATAGGTGGGGGAGAATCATAATGGACGTAGAGGTCCATTTATGAACTTAGCCATCTTTAGCATGTACATAAGATAATTGTAAATAGTGTGTAGAGAAATCTAGATAATGGCAAAAATTAGTATAGAGATCTTTAGAAGGTTCTAGAGTTCTCTAGTGGATTGTTGTAGTTAGTGATGCAGGACATGAAATTCAAGTATGATGTGCAAGATTTTCAGGCTTTAGATCATACTAATTCAGAAACAGTTACACAAAATTCCACATCCCACACAAAAGTTCAAGCACTCTATCAAGGGAAATCTTATGCGGATCCAGGCCTACACATCTTAGGGCTGGATCAATCAAAATTATAGACAAAACAAGAATCAAAGGAGGGTAAATTCATCCACACATGCACATAAATAATTCCCCAATCCAAGGAATTCACAGATTTCAATTCGGGGAACCCTAAGGTTGAAGAAAGGGCATAAAATTGGGGATTTGAATAATTTAGGGTTAGGGATTTGGGTGAAAGAGGAGTGAAAGAGAGGAGAGACGAACCAGAGAAGTACCGCACGTGTGGACAACAACAATGGCCCAGACGCACGTGTGTGATCCCGGCTGCACGTGTGTGGGGCCCGCTATTTAGAAAAAGGCCACCTTGGTCCTGGTCGGCCAGGGATGGACTCCAAAACCCCCAAATATCAACTCGATTCGATGCACGGTTTGTGCGTGGTGCTCAGCCGAAGTTTTAGCCCTCCCGCTGGGCCAGATTATGGAAATCTGCTGTAGAGAGAAAAACGGCTGCAATAAAGGATAGATTTGAAGCGTAGATGATTGTAGGAGAAGAGAACTATGGATGGAAGAAGGTGGGGGCGAATCGGGGTAGGTGTGGCTTCGCACCACGGTAGTTAGCCCTTCAAAGAAGGGAGGGCTTCGCACCCAATTAGGTTTTCATAACTCGGAAAGGAGTAGGAAAACGCAGAAATTTTATTAATCTTCAATGAGAAAAAAAAGACTTCAAGGGGTGCCTATTTATAATAAACCTATACCCCAAAACTCACGCCATGTGCGCAACCTATTACTTGGAGACGAAGTAATAAAAAATAACAACTAATCAAAGCAATTTAAACCATTCATGATATTCTTAATAACAATAACAAGCAAAATCCAAAGTATTAGATTAATTAGAATAATAGGCCATGATCATGAGAACCCATGGTGGGATACACATGACTATTGGGTCCACTCCAACGAACCAAAACGCAATCATCTAATTAGGAGGCTCTCCTTGGACGTCGTCATCAATCCAGATCGATGGTGGGGCCCTCCTCCTTGCGTACGTGTAGGGGGGCGTGCGTGTGCGTGTGATGTCCCCATCAGTTAGACTTGTTTGGAAGCATCCAATGTAATTCTAGAGAATTCTTGACTGTTGGATGAGTGCCATTTGGCTTCATCCTAGACATTGATTTGAAGTTGCTAAAAGGTTCATAGGCCTATATAAGCAAGGCTCCTCATTTGAGAAACACATTTGGAGTTCTCTTGCAATACAAGTCTTCGTCTCTCTCTCTCTCTCTCTCTCTCTCTCTCACTCACTCACTCACACACACACAAATGGCAAGTTAAGTTCCCTGCATGGTTTAAAGGTTGGGGAAGCATTTGGCCCACATGACATGATGGTCCCGAGGCCATGCATGTCTTTTATATGAAATCCCAGAATTTCCCATGGTCCTGAGTTCATGTGAAATTCTGGGATTTCATCTATTATTGGAGTGGACTCATATCCATTGATTCATTTCAATGTTGTCTCCATCATTCATGTTATTCCATTCTACACCCTATCTTCATATGGAATCATAACTTATTTCAAAAGAAAAGAAAGAAAGAGTAAAAAAAAAACCCAATCATAATCTGCTTCATTGTAATCTCAAATTTGTTTAAGTGATTTACTTTGGCTCTCATTTTATTGTTCTTTTGTTCATCTTCTACAAAGGTGATCATTTGATGTGCTTTTTGGAGTTGTAATGCCAAAGGGGTGTACAAGATTGCTTAATGATAGCCACATACTGCATTCATTCACTTCTTGATGTCCTTATTTCTGTTCACAGTGTTGTATTCTTCACCCTATAATATCCCTCCATCGTTATCTTGACTTTGTTTAGATGAAGTAACCGTAATTTTTTTTTTCATGTTTTCTACTATATTTCTTTTATCTTTGCCTTTATAAAAGGTTTCATCTAAGGCTACTTCTTGGAGTTTTGGTTGAATTAATTCATATTGCTGAGCTCTTCGTGGAAAATAATTCTTTTTGTAGTTACTAATTCTTCTCTTATAGGTAGGAACATAGGGATTCTAATCTTGCTTGAAAATCAGATTTTGCAAATATTCTGCTAGTGCACCCACACTCCCCAAACATAACTTGCATGGACACACCCTCATGAAGTTAGAACACAACTTAGACTCATTGATCAACCTAAAACTCAATCGAGTTGATTTGGTTGGACTTGGATTTGGGTATGAGGAATTGTATGATCTTGGACCCAAGGATGGGCACAATATACTGGGTTTTTATTTTCTACCAATTGGACCATTGTTTCAATGTTCAAAACCATTGGACTGTTCAGCCTCACTTTGGTGGACCATGTTCCTTAAATCTTTGTGTTGGAATATTCTAGTAACCTTTGTTGTTGTTCTCTTGTTAATTGCCCATCTGCATGCTGCAAAATTAAAGGTCAGGAGTTCTCAAGATCAAGGTATTCTGTAACCGTAACGGTAATGGTGGCTGTAACGGGCACCACCGTTACCTTTACAATACGAGGTGTAATGGCCATCATTATTACGGTCTCTCTCTTTTTTTCTCTTTTTCTTTTTAAATTTTTTATAATTATTATTATTGAAAAAAAATCCGAAAAACCTATATTGGCCTTGTAATGAACTGTTGCCGCTTTTATCGGAGGCGTAACGAGCCGTTGTAGGAGCTATAACGGCCTTTATGGGTTATTTTTCTCATAATGGCTGATATGGCCGTTACGACCTTGTAATGTATAATAGTTGCCCCCGTTACCTTTACAACCCCGTAACAGCCTTTACAACGCACTGTGCTCAAGATTCTTTACCTTCTTAAATAAGTTTTTGAGGGGGTTTGCCTTAAATATTCAAGATATAATTGGGAAACCTTGCCTACAAATGATGGATCAGCTAGTCCTAAGCCCAAGGAGTAGATTTGATGTCGGGTGGGCAGACGATCATAGAACATTTGTCAGGTGATCATGAGAATTCCTTTAAATTTAGTCTCATTAATTGGGATGATTTGTAGAAACCCATATATGCATGTAGATTATCTATAAAAAGAACTAGAATAAAAGAAAATGCCCTTCTGTTCAAGTGAAGGCTGCAGTTCAGTTGTGATCAAGGTGTATTATGGAGGGAGGTTGGAATCCGCGTCAAGCAAACAGAGGATGGGGTTACTCGCATTTGGAAAGGTATATAAATTTGGAGATGTTTTGAAAGGTGGGGAAAAGGTTTTTCAAGAGGGGTAAGTTTTTTTTTTTTCTATGGATAATAGTGAAAGAATCTAGTTTTGGGGGGACACTTGAATTGGGGACAAGCTGTATCATGAAATTTCCCAAGGTTGTATTCGTTATGTCTTAAATTTGTGGAGATCCAAGGTGGGAAGATCAGTTGGAGATTGGTCTTTAGAAGAAACATGTGTGTTTGTGAAATTCCAATGGTAGAAGAGCTTTGGGCTTGCTTGATGGAATCTTTTTGTTATGTAAATGATGTTTACAAACGTATTGGGCCCCCCTTGTTGAATGGGGACCTATCTTCCAAAGAGTTCTTCATGGGTTTATGCCTGAAAAATGAATTTGTGCCCCCTTGCCAAATGGGGCATTCTCTTCTAGAGAGTTCTTCAAGGGTTTATGGCTTTATGCCCTAAACCACCGCACTTCAGGTGTACCACAGTGTGGGGATCTTTTGTGCTTCCTAAAGTCGAAGCTTTTTGTTGGAGGACCATAGTTAATTCATGTGGGATTGTGAGATTCCAATGATAGAAGAGCTTTGGGCTTGCTTGATGGAGTATTTCTTTCTGTGAATGACGTTGACAAATGTATTTGGGCCCCCCTCATTTAATGGGGCCTTTTCTTTAAAAGTGTTCTTCATGGGTTTATGATGCAGGGACATGTGATGACCTAATCTTAGATGCATATATAATCAAGTTAAAGCATGTTCAAATAAATACACCAATTAACTAACCGTTTCCAGTCAAAGGGATTAGGTAAACTTCAAAACAAAAATGAGGTCAATCTGTCATGACCATGCCCCTGAGCATGAAATCGCGTAAACAGTAAAAAGGGAGGACCTAAGGATATGAGAATATCCCAGATCTAGCATACGTCAGTCCACAGTCAAGTTTGGATCTGATTCTACTGACTAACCATCCCTCTTTTCCATTCAAACTAGAAAGGGGATATCCAGAGAGGAACGAAATGGGTGAAAAATGAAAGGTTCGAGATGAAGAAAGTACAGGTCCTTTTGTCGTCAAAAGAAAATGAGGATGATGCTTACCTTTTCCTACACCTCGAAAATCTAGAAAGAAGGAAACCTGAAATTGGGGTGGAATCCTCAACACGCAAGGGCCAATCCTGAAACCTTAATCTCTTGAATAAAGAGGAAGAAAAGAGACAAATTTCTATTCATTCAATAATAATGAAAATAGGGTTTCTCACAACGTGTATATAAGCTATGGAAAAAGTAAAAGTGTACTAAAGCCCTTAAAAACAAAAAATAAAAATAAAAAAAGACGAAAAGTAAAGAAAGTGCAATAAAGCCCTTGAAATAAGGAAAAGAACAAAAACGCCTAAAACTAAAATACTCGTATGGTAGGGTGTGAAATCCAACCCATGGATCTATGGTCAGGGTGCGGTTATGCCGCTCCTACACTCGTAGTGCGTAAAAAAATGGGTCCGATGGATCCAACGTCCATCTACATCAACTCCTCCACTCCGGTATTTTGTCGACGACGCCTCCTCCTCTGGTACACTCTAAATGGTACACCACTGATGTTCACATCAATTCTCCCCGGGTAGGAAGAATTCGCCATTGACGAAAGTGAACTTCTGTATCTCTTGAGCAAATCGGGGTCGATGCGCTGCAACTCTGCTTCTGTGATCCAAGAGATATCTCTAATGGGTCTGCTCCTCCATTTGATTAGGAATTTATGGAAACCCCCAGAGTGAGTGGAAACCGCCTCGGAGTCCAAAATTTTCTCTATCTTGTCTGTTCTCGGTGCAGGTGGAAGAGAAGGTAAGATGGGTACAGGAAGATCAGGCTGTGGCCAAGGTCCATATATAGGAAGGGTCTGGGAAGAAATAGGGGAACCGGTGGATAGAGGTAATGACTCATAAAAGGGAACTAGATCTTCCACATTAAATGTGGAACTAATGCTTATGGTAGCAATGATATTAACAACATAAGCATTTGACCCCAACCTTTTCACAATTTTATGTGGGCCTATGCTACGGTCATGAAGCTTCTTCACGGATCCAGGTAGAAACTGATTGGATGTAATACGAACCATGACGTCATCTCCAGGTTGAAGTTCCCTAAATATCTTGTGAGTGTCAGCAGAAAGAATCTTCCAAAAATAACTAGTGAATCTAGTATCTTTGTCAGACACGATGGATCTAGGTACTCCATGGAGTCGCACAACCTCTTGAAAAAATAACTTAGCAACATGGGAGGCATCTGAGGTCTTATAACAGGATAGGAAATGGGCCATCTTAGAAAATCGATCAACAACCACGAGTATGGAGTCGTGCTTATGAATAATATTGGGAAGCCCAAGCACGAAGTCCATACTGACATCTTGCCATGGGGCATGTGGAACTGGCAAATGAGTATATAAACCTATATTTTGCTTCCTCTGCTTCGCCAGTTGGCATGTCCGACACTGACCTACAATCTTAGCCACATCTCGCTGGAGATTAGGCCAATAGAAACGATCAGACACAAGGGCAATTGTTTTATTTCGACCAAAGTGACCTGCCATCCCTCCAGCATGCAGCTCCCAAACTAGAAAATCGTGGAGGGATGTTCGTGGGATACAGAGCTTGTCCCCTCTAAAAAGATATCCATGTGTAAGGACGAACTCCGCACTCCTCGAGGGCAGGTCATTAGACAATGATGCATAAATGATCTCAAAATCAGGACAGTTTGAGTACTCACCATTGAGTTGCTCAAAGCCTATAACTTCAATACTCATGGACTGCAACGTCATGATATGACGGCTAAGCGCGTAAACAACCTTATTCTCTTTTCCGTCCTTGTGCTTAAGCACAAACGTGTACTCTTGAAGAAATCGTGCTCACTTGGCATGCCTAGGGCTCAACTTCTTTTGAGAGCTCAAATATTTCAAGGCCTTATGATCAGAGAACATGACGAATTCTCATAGTAATAAATAATGCCGCCAATGGCGCAATGATTGCACAACTGCATAGAACTCCTTGTCATAAGTGGATTAGTGTTGTTTAGCCTCGTTCAGCTTCTCACTGAAAAAGGCCAAAGGATGTCCCTCTTGGCTTAACACTCCGCCTATGGCAATTCCTGACGCATCACACGCTACCTCAAAGGCTTTGGTAAAGTTAGGTAGACGCACGACTGACGCTTCCATCATCTTCTCTTTAATTTCCGAGAAAGCCTGTGTCGCGGTTTTAATCCATTGAAACTCCCCTTTTCGTATGTAATCTGTGATGGGAGCCATAATTGAGTTAAATCCACGGATGAACCGCCGATAGAACGTAACTAGGCCGTGAAAGCTTCGCACGTCATGTATGGTACACGGCTCAGGTCAATTGACAATGGCCTTAACTTTCTCAGGGTCTGCAAACATACCCTCTGACGATACAACGAACCCTAGGAAGATAACATGGGAGGTTAAGAAGGAACGCTTCTTGAGGTTCGCATAGAGTTTTTCTGCGCGTAAGGCGTTGCAGACCTGTCTCAAGTGCTCAATGTGTTGGCTAGGGGACGTACTATAGATGACGATATCATCAAAGTACACAACTAAAAACTTGCCCATAAAGGGTCGCAGACCTGGGTCATCACCCTCATAAACGTACTTAGGGCATTGGTTAACCCGAAAGGCATAACCAGTCACTCGTACAGCTCATCCTTCATCTTGAAGGCAGTTTTCCATTCATCTCCCGGGCGAACACAAATTTGGTGATAACTACTCTTGAGGTTAATTTTCGAAAAGATAGTAGAGGTGCCATCATGTCAAGTATGTCATCAAGCCTCGGGATGAGAAACTGATACTTGACAGTGATCTTATTTATGGCTTTACTATCAACACACATGTGCCACGTGCCATCTTTCTTGAGCATAAGAAGCGCGGGCACAGCGCACGAGCTCAGACTCTCACGAATGAATCCCTTTTTAAGCAATTCATCCACGTGCCTCTTTAACTCGGCATGCTCGGTGGGGTTCATTCTGTAGTGAGGGAGGTTTGGTAGGGTCACCCCTGGGACGAGACCTATCACATGCCGAATGTCTCACATCGATGGAAGCTCGTCTGGAAGGTCCTTAGAGAAGACATCCCGAAACTCCTCTAGGATTGGACGAGCCTCCCGGTGTATCTTTAGAGTAGCCTCAGGTGTACTCTCCCTAGCCAGTAGGCTGTACACCATAGTCCTCACCTTAGTCTCTCTCAAACTCGTTAGCATCTATGATGTGAAGAGACTTCGACTGAGGCGCCCCTTTGACTCTTAGGTCCGCCCAGGGACGTAACATCTTTCGCTCCTGTTGACGATTTGGAAGGGAGCGAGCTCAAGACAAGCTTCTTTCCTTCATGCTTAAATACACAATTATTCGTACGTCCGAATATTGTGACATCTTTGCCATAGAGTCATGGCCTTCCCAAGATGATATGGCCAACGTCAATCGTGACCACATCACACCACAACTTGTCCTCATATGGTCCAAACTCAATCGGAACAAGGCATCGCTGGGTCACAGGAAGGGATGTCGCATCCACCCAAGAAACTCTGTATGGGTTGGGGTGAGGGACTGACTTCAACCCCAGACGACTCAAAGTAACTGGGGAAAAACTACATTCTCACAGCTCCCGCTGTCTATGATCACTTTACAACTCTTTTCTTTGCACTTAGTGTAAGTGTGGAAAATGGTGGTTCTGCGCCAATTTCCGCTTTCCTTCATCTGGGTCGAGGCACACCTCACCACTGCAAGTGGGATAGTCTCCACTGTGTCATCTTCGGCGTCACTAGCCGGGTCAAGGGAGAGGATAATGATTTCCTCATCACTTTGGTCACCATCAACTTTATCTGCCACTTCTTCTGTGGGGTGTTCGGAAACAAAGGCAATGCGCCCATCCTTATTTGAACACTCGGCAGCAATGTGACCTATGCCACCATAGCGGTAGCACTGCCCCGACATCGCGAGCCTAGTACTTGGTCCAACCATATTATTATTTTGATTTCTGTTGACTGGCTGGGTACTAGGTTGAGCTCTGGGTTGAATTCTGACTTGGAGTCTCACCCCATGCGGAGCTACTCTAGGCATAGTAGGTTGAAAATCAATCCCCCTCACATTGGACTGGCATACACAGTGCTCTAGTTCCTACACCACCTGGTAAGCATGTTCCAGACTGGTGACCATGGGAAGCGTGAGGACCCGCTAAATCTCAGGCCTGAGGCCCATACAAAAATGGGAGAGAATCATAGTAGGGTCCTCATCCACATCGCACCTCATCGTATATTCATTGAACTAGGCGATGTATTCCGTCACTGTCATGGATCCTTGGCGCAAAATGTGCCATAGATCCAACAACCTCTGCCTGTAAGAAAGGGGAACATACTTCTCTCGCAAAAACTCTTTCATCTCAATCCAAAAGAGAACTGGCCCCTCTCCAGATCGCTCACGGTGATGCTTCACATTCCTCCAATATAGTTTTGCTTGGCCCACCAATTTCATCTTGGTGAACCCGACTCGTCGTGGGTCTGGCAGATTGTGCCACTCAAAGAAGTGGTCCATGTCTGCTAACCAGTTAGAAAAAGCTTTAGGGTCCAATCTCCCATCAAAATTGGGGGCGTCAACCTTGATGCCCTTCATGACCCTAGAAACAGTGTCCTCGTGCTCATGATATCTCTGGGGGTGCTGACGACGCACTCCATCATGACCCTCCCATTGGGCGGGAAGAATGGGATCACGATTGTGTGTAGGTGGTAATGGATACACCCCATCGTGTCTGTTGCCAGGTCCACGGGCCCGTTCTGTGCCCAAACCATCCTTAGGCGAATCATGGCCCACAACTTGGGACTGATCGACAACTCCAGTGTTGGGGGTCGCCTGGTCTCCACCTATAGTGGTAGTTGGAAAACTAGCCTCTAGACATAACTCTTTCCTCTAGACGCGTGAACCTACCATCCTGATGCGCAAACTGTTGCGCGATATTATCCCTCAAGGTTCGAAACTGTTGATCTATTCTCTTAGTTAGGCCCTCCATAGCCTTGGTAAATTGATCAGAGTCTATGGTATAATGGAGACCGAACCCACGACCAGTACGCGTGGGCATACCCTAGGAATGACGAGTGAATGGTCCTAGATCTATGTGCAAGAAAGGGTAAAAACAATGATACCAATGCAATACAATTACCCTATATGGCCTAGATTTATGTGGGGACTCAACAAAACGTAGGAAAAAGGGCTAACTAAACTCAACAAAATGCCCCCTATGCAGAGAAACGATTTTTAAAATTTGAGTAAAAGGTTTCTGTAGAAATTTTTTACTACAAAGACGGATTGACAATAAACTGACCTACGCTAAAACTGATCTTTGATACCAAATTTGATGCAAGGACATGTGATGACCTAATCCTAGATGCATGTATGATCAGGTTAAAGAATATTCAAATAAATACACCAATTAACTAACCATTTCCAGTCAAAGGGATTAGGTAAACTTTAAAACAAAAATGTGGTCATTCCGTCAAGATCATGCCCCTTAGCATGAAATCGCATAAACAGTAAAAAGGGAGGACCTAGGGATATGAGAATATCCTAGATCTAGCATAAGTCAGTCCACAGTCAAGTTTGGATCTGATTCTACTGACTAACCATCCCTCTTTTTCGTTCAAACTAGAAAGGGGATATCCAGAGAAGAACGAAAGGGGTGAAGAATGAAAGGTTTGAGATGAAGAAAGTACAGGTCCTTTTGTTGTCAAAAGAAAAGGAGGAGGATGATTATTACATTTTCTTATACCTCGAAAATCTAGAAAGAAGGAAACCCGAAATCGGAGTGGAACCCTCAATACCCAAGGGCCAATCCTGAAACTCTAATCTCTTGATAAAGGGGAAGAAAAGAGATGAATTTCTATTCATTCAATAATAATGAAAATAGGGTTTCTCACAAAGTATATATAAGCTATGGAAAAAGTAAAAGTGCACTAAAGCCCCTGAAAACAAGAAAATAAACAAAAAAACAAAGACAAAAAGTAAAGAAAGTGCAATAAAGCCCTTGAAATAAGGAAAAGAACAAAAATGCATAAAACTAAAACACCTATGTGGTAGGGTGTAAAATCCGACTTATGGATCTATGGTTAGGGTGCGGTCATGCCGCTCCTGCACTGGTAGCGCGTCAGAAAATGGGTTCGATGGACGTACATCAACTCCTTCACTCTGGTACTCTGTCGACGACGCCCCCTCCTCTAGTACACTCTAAATGGTGCACCATTGATGTCCGCATCAGTTTATGCCTGACAAATGGATTTGCACCCCCTTGCTGAATTGTGCACTCTCTTGCAAAGAGTTCTTTGAGGTTTATGCCCAAAACTATTGCACTTTAGGTGTAGTGTACCACAGTGTGGGGTTCCTCTGTGCCTCCTGGAGTCGAAAGCTTTTTGTTGGACAACCATAGTTAATGTGAAAATCTCAATAATCTCCAGAAAAGGCATTTGGTACTCACAGATGTATGCTTTCTTGGAAAGAGGAAGAAAGTTGATCACCTTTTTATTCCCTGCTATGGATTGTGATATATTGCATTTCTTAACCCCTACAAGATTTTATTCCCTGAATGCATTTGAGGTAACTTAGGAGTAGCGCCAGTAGATAACAAGATGAGGAAAAGTAGGAAAGTAGACAGGTGGTTTGGTCATGTGCAACCGAGACCAGGAACTGCGCCGGTTGTGAGGAATGAATTGGTAAAAGTTGAAGGGTGTAAAAAGGGCAAGAGGAAGGTCCAAAAAGGATGTGGATGGAGTTAGTTGGAAAAAACTTGATGACCAATGGTCTAACTGAAGGGATGACCCTTGATAGAGTGGAACAGCGGAACAAGATTCATGTAGCCAACCCCAATTAATTGGGGTAAGGCTTAGATGATGATGATCGTTCATCTCCATGACAGAAAAATTGATTTATGAGTTAAATTGCTTGGTGTTTGCCTGCTGTTGAAGTGATGCCATTTTCTCAATGCACAAAATTGAATCCTCCCTTTTTGTATGATTGATTGTCTGTTGCTAATATCTATTTTCTGTCTTGGGTTCTATACAGGAAGAGATTAGAATCCTTGAACCATGGTATTGCAAAGAGGAAAAAGGAAGAAAAACAAGAAAGTTCTAACAGCAAGAGATGGTTCTTTTGGTAGGTTCTCTCAGTTGCCTTGAAAGACTCAGTAATCCCCACCATGTGCTGATGTGGCGCTTGCATTCATTAGATCCAGACCATTCATCGAACGGGCCCCATGGCAAATGTACTCTAGCCCAAAAATCGGGCTGACGGACTCTTCAGGTTGGCCCCGTTTAAAATATATTTAAAAAAAGGCATGCTTAGAAAAGGATAACCGGAGACCTAACTTGACATTCATGACCAGCCCATGATTTAGTGCAATGGGCCTGATTTGTTATGGGTTAAGGGCAGATTCATTGTGGGGCCAACTCAATGGACAACTCGGATATCATGAATACTAATGACGCAGTGGCATGCGGTATGCCTGTGCTGCATTTGTAATTGGATCTCATGACCAGTAAGGATGCAATGGTATGTGTGGGGTATCATCTTACAAGAAGTCGTTATTCAATTGAGCACTTGTTCGACCTAATGAACTGTTTTTTCCTATGGAGTTAGAATGGAAAATGCACTGAAAATCTCCCACATTGGATGAACCCAACCATCTGAATGGATCACCATTAAATGTAAACTGCTGGTTGCAATAGTCCATTTCCATCGGATGCATTCAAGGATCTTTTGATAGGGGAGATATCTGATCATTGACCATGCTGGATGGGGCTTGCCAAGTCAATGGCTTAGGTTACCGAAAGGTGGGCCTCACCAGTAATGTTGCTAGGCTTAAAAAGGTGGAAATAAAGAACAATGTTTTGTTTCAATCGAGCATCTTATCAATGCCTCCCGTAAAAAATCCCACTTTTGAGGGGTCAACTTGCTTCACACACATGCACACACCTGCCCACGCATGCATGCACTCACGCACACATGCAAACACCCACCAACATGTGCACACACACACACACCCATGCACACACGCACTCACATTTATGCACGCAAACATACATACACCCACACATCCACCTACATGCACACATGATAGGGGACATCTCGCGCATACGCACGCCCCCCCTGTGCACGTGCGCAAGGAGGGCCCCACCATCGATCTGGATCGATGACGACGTCCAGGGAGGGCCTCTTAGTTAGAGGACGGTATTTTGGTTCCTTGGAGTGGGCCCGATCGTCATGTAGATCCCATCATTGGATCTCATGATCGTGGCCCACTATTCAAGATGATCTAGTACTTTGAGTTTTGCTTATTATTGTTATTAGGAATATCATGGACGGTTTAGATTGCTTTGATTAGTTGTTATTTTTTGTTACTTCATCTCTAAGTAATAGGGTGCGCACATGGCGTTACTTTTGGGGTATAGGTTTTTCTTATAAATAGGCAACCGCTTGTAGGTTTTTTTCATTAAATATTATGAATAAAATTCTGCGTTTTCCTACTTCTCTAATTTCCTTAGTTGTGGAAATCCGATTGGGTGCGAAACCTTCCTTTCTTCGAAGGGCTAACTACCGTGGTGCAAAGCTACACCCCTCTCAAATCACCCCCATCTCCTATCATCCATATTAATCATCTCCCACGGCCATCCACGTTTCAAATCCACCCTCTTTTGCACCCGATCCTTCCTCTACCGCAAATTTTCAAAATCAGGCCTTGCAGGAGGGCCGAAACTTCGGCGGAGCACCATGTTCAAACCAGTCATCCAATTGCCCTGAAAATTGGTGTGGGTGGCCCATCCCTGGCCGACCAACTTCTAGTTGGCCCTTTTTGGGTTCGTAGGTCCCACACACGTGTGGGCTACAATCCACGCACATACGTCAGGCCAACCAGCTGTCCACACATGTGGATTGATTACAGGTTCTCTCTTTCCTCTCTTTCACTCCTCTCTCGCCTTATTTCCCTAACCCTAACCCTAGATTATCCTAAAACCCAATTTCTATTCCCCTTTTACAACCCTAGGATTTTCTAAATACATGTGAATCCCTTGGATTGGGGAAATAATCCTTTGCATGTGTGGATGAATCTACTCTCCTTTGATCATTGTTTGGTCTATAATTTTAATTGATCCAGCCCTAGCTTGTGTAGGCTTGGACCCTTGTAGATCCCCCTTGTTGAATACTTGACTTTATGTGGGACATGGAATTTTTGTGATTGTTTCTAAATTAGTATGATCTAAAGTCTGAAATTTTGCATATCATGTTTAATTTCCATGTCCTGCATCAAATATGGTACTAGAGCCTAGGTTTTTCATAGGGGATTGCATTGCATGTTTAGGGTTTAGTCTACTCACGTTTAATTTGCATTAATTCTCATCATATAGGGCTATTTAAGACCCATTATTCACATTAGGGGCTGCTGAATTTTCTGCTGTCAGAAAATCCCCAAATTTCTTGGCTGAATTTTCTATTGATAAACTCTTTGGATAGTTAGGTTGCTGGAATTTTAGTAACATTGTGTAGTTTCTCTCATATGGAGTCCAATAAGATCATTTAGTCCCATTTAGGTGCATATAGTTGTGTTAGAGGGTCTTTGAGTTGAGTTAGTAGTTGTATGCCCACATGTGCTGGTCGTGGTTTTGGCTTGCACCCTACACTAAACATGGAGCAATTGCAAGAATCAATGAACAATATAACCCGACAGTTTGAGTCTTTGGGTAAGCACTTGGAACAATGTATTGACCAACGCTTTGAACAACTTAATGTGCACGTTACCCAATTAGAAACCTCCACCCAGGCAAACCCCACCATTGGGGAAGATGCCCAATCTCAGGTAGGTGGTCAGGAGGATAGACCAAGGAATGTAGGTGGCCAAGGAATTGGTTATGGGCGCTTACCCGTGTACCCACACCGTGAGGGGCATCATGATCATTATGACCCAGATGCGTTACTCCTCAAGGGAATTAGATTAGAGGCCCCTACATTTGATGACCACTTGGACCCTAAGGCTTTTCTAGATTGGTTGGCGGACATGGACCACTATTTTGAGTGGTATGACATGTCGGATGGTTATTGAGTTCGATTCGCCAAGATGAAGCTTGTGAGCCAAACGAAGAGGTTTTGGGTTACTGTAGAGCGAAAGAAAGAAAGGTCCAAGGAGCTCTCAATAGTCCATTGGGGAGAAATGAAAGAAACTCTTAAGGAAAAATACCTCCCTTTCTCTTATGACTTGAGGTTGGTTGAAGAATGACAGTCTCTTCGACAAGGTTTCATGGGTGTTGCTGAATACATTGAGAAGTTCGAAGAGTACTTGACCTGATGTGAAGTTGATGAGGACCCCGTACTCACTCTTGCTCGATTTAAGACGGGCCTCCGCTCTGACATTAGGAGAGATTTTTTCGCTAAAGACATAAACACTCTTGAACAAATGTATCAAGTACTGTTAGAGGTCGAGAAATACCTCAAAGCATCTGTGGGAAGGCGGTTTGAGTTTCGTGATTCTAGTGCTAAGGCCAACCCTTCTGGGGCTAAGCCTAGCACTAGATATCAACACAAGCCTTCCAGTGGTTATTAGTCTAAGCCCAGGGATGATAAAGGTAAAGAGGTTATTGGGTTTAGTTGCGCAAAAGTGAGGCAACTAGGTGTTTTAGATGTTGGGGGTTTGGTCACTTTGCCCCACTAGTGTGGCATGAAATAGGGCACCAAGGTGTTCCTTATTGATGGCCAAGTAGAAGTAGTGCCCCCAGAAAGTGATGGCGAAGGCGAAGAATATGAGCCAGCAAAAACCCCTAGTGATGAGGAAGAGGGAGCGCAAGAGTCTATGACCCTCACAGTTGTGCGTTGCGCCTTTGCACAAGCTAAGAATACTGATGATTGACGCCGCAACACGATCTTCTATACTTACGCAAAGTGTGGTGAAAAGAGTTGTAAGATGATCATGGATAGTGGTAGTTATGCCAATGTGGCATCAACTAGCACTGTGAGCTGTTTAGGCTTGAAGCACATCCTCAACCCTATAGAGTGTCTTGGGTTGATGAAACTTCCATTCCAGTTTCGCACTGTTGTCTCGTTCCCATTCAGTTGGATCATATAAAGACACTTTGGTGTGATGTTGTTCCTATGGATGTTGGCCATATCATTCTCAGTAGGCCTTGGCTCTATGACAGGGATGATACCATATTTGATCATTCAAATGTGTGTACATTCTGGTTTGAGGGCAAGAAAGTCAAGCTAAACCCACTTCCGCCCAAGAACACGACTAGAAAGGAGTCCACCACACAGTGGTGTGAGCAGCTCAAAAGAATTGAAGGAATCGAAGTCCAAGTCTAAGCCTCTCCATATTCTAAATGCCAAGGACTTTGAGTGAGAGACTGAGTCGGACTTGGTAGTATACGCCCTTGTGGCTGGGGAGAGTACACCAGAGCCTAGCATAGAGTTACCCACTGAAGCCATTTTGGTAGTGGATGAGTTCCGTGATGTCTTTCCCGAGGATCTACCTGATGAGCTTCCCCCTATGAGGGATATACTACATGCCATTGATTTAGTCCCTGGAGCGACTTTACCAAACCTCCATCATTACAGAATGAACCCAAATAAGCATGTAGAGTTGAAGAGACAGATTGATGAGCTCTTAGAAAAGGGTTTCATTCAAGAGAGCGTGAGCCTGTGTGCCGTGCCCGCCCTTCTTACACTTAAGAAGGATGACACATGAAGAATGTGTGTTGGTAGTAGGGTCACCAACAAAATCACAGTCAAGTATCGGTTTCCCATACCGCGTCTTGATGACATGTTGGATATGATGGCCAATGTTACTATTTTCTCAAAAATTGGCCTCAAAAGTGGTTATCACCAAATTCGTGTACGTCCTGGTGATGAGTTGAAGACGGCCTTCAAGACGAAGGATGAGCTGTACGAGTGGCTAGTCATGCCTTTTGGGCTGACTAATGCCTCAAGTACTTTCATGCGTGTGATGACCCAAGTGTTGAGACCCTTCATGAGGAAGTTCCTAGTCATCTACTTTGATGATATCTTGATTTATAGCATGACTAATGAACAACACCTCAACCATTTGAGGTAGGTTTGTGGGATCCTTAGAGCTGAGAAATTGTACGCCAACCTAAATAAGTGTGCATTTATGTCTAGTAGTGTTATCTTCTTAGGTTTTGTTGTGTCAGCTGAGGGTGTATTGGCGGATCCCGAGAAGGTCAAAGCCATTGTCAATTGGCCTGAACCCCACAATATTCACGAGGTGCGCAGCTTTCATGGCTTGGCCACCTTCTATAGGCTGTTCATTCGAGGCTTCAGTTCCATTATGGCTCGCATCACGAATTGCATTGGATTGTATTAAGAAGGGAGAGTTTCAATGGACGAAGGTAGCCTCGAAAGCCTTTAAGGATATAAAGGTCAGGATGACCGAAGATCCAGTCACGCGACTTCTAGATTTTTCGAAAGTTTTTGAAGTCGCATGCGATGTGTCAGGAGTCGGCACAGGAGGAGTACTTAGTCAGGAAAGACACCCTGTTGCCTTTTTTAGTGAGAAACTGAATGAGGCGAAACAAAAATATTCCACCTATGACAAAGAATTCTGTGCGGTGGTGCAATCACTACGCCACTGCAGTCATTATCTATTGCCGTAAGAATTCGTCTTGTTCTCAGATCACGAGGCCTTGAGATATCTGAATGCTCAGAAGAAATTAAACCCTAGGTATGTCAAGTGGGTCTAATTCCTTCAAGAGTACACTTTTGTACTTAAGCACAAGGCCGGTGTAGAGAATAAGTCTGTCGACGCTTTGAGTCATCAAGTCGCGTTACTCAATTCCATGAGTGTCGAAGTCACGGGCCTCGAGCATGTGAAGGAGGATTATTCTGAGTGCCCAGATTTTGGAGTTGTATATGCGTCGTTGTTAGAATCTGTCAGGGGCTAGCAGTGAGTACTTGATTTTAGATAGATATTTGTTTAAGAGTGATCGCTTATGCATACCGCGCACCTCCCTCCGTGATTTTCTCGTATAGGAGTTACATTCAGGAGGGGTCGCAAGTCATTTTGGTCGAGACAAGACTATTGCCCTAGTGGAGGATAAGTTCTATTGGCCAAGCCTCAAGCGAGACGTGACCAAAATTATAGTACAATGTCGTACTTGTCAACTGGCAAAGCAAAAAAAAAATAAAATACGGGATTGTACACCCCTTTGCCAGTTTCATTCATTCATTGGCAAGATATCAGTATGGACTTCGTGCTTGGGCTCCCCAAGACTATTCGGAAAGATGATTTCATATTTGTTGTCGTGGATCGTTTTTTTAAAATGACCCACTTCATTCCTTGTTCTAAAACCTCTGATGCATTTCATGTTACCAAGCTGTTCTTTAGTGAGGTCGTCAAACTTTACGGGTTACTAAAAACCATGGTGTCTAATCGTGACGCGTGATTCATGAGTTATTTTTGGAAGACACTATGACATATGATGAATAATAGGCTCCAATTTTCTTCTGCCTACCACCCTCAGACCGATGGTCAGACTGAGGTGGTCAATAGGAGCTTAGGGAGTTTGCTCAGATGTTTAGTGGGGGAGCACACCAGGATGTGGGACACCGTACTACTTATAGCTGAGTTTGCATTTAATAATTTTGTCAATAGGTCCACAGGTTTAAGTCATTTTGAAGTCGTTACTGGTTATAAACCCAGGAAGCCTATCGATCTTGTCCTTCTGTCACTGTCCCATAGGCCATCAGAGTCTGCAGAGTCTTTCGCACATCATATTCATTCATTGCATCAAGAAATCAGGCGAAATATCACTACTAGTAATGAACATTACAAACTTTCTGCAGACTAGCATAAACGTTTTAAGGAATTCAACGTAAGGGACTCTGTGATGGTCCGCATCAGGCCAGAGCGGTACCCTAGGGAGCCGTTCGTAAATTACACGCGCGTAGCGCTGGACCATTCATAATTATAAAACGAAACGGCCTCAATGCGTATGTTTTAGATTTTCCACCTTCTATGGGAATTAGTTCCACATTCAATGTAAAGGATCTAGTTGCTTTTTAGGGGACCCCTGATACATTGTTTAGCCTTTCGCCTGACCATCCTGATTCCCCAGACTTTTCCTTTGACCCATGACCTCTCCCCGACCCTTCTTCCCAGCCTTTACCTCTCATACCTACCTTTCCCACACCCAGAGAGGAGATAGAGGATATTCTGGACCATCAGATAGTTTCAACGTCGGACGACGGGTTTCAAAAGTACTTGGTTAAGTGGAAGTTACGCTCAGCTTCAGATAGTACGTGGCTCACTGAGGAGGAGCTTCAATGAGTTGATCTTGACATTTTGGAGCATTTCAAGAGTTTTGTTTTGCCAGTGGCAAAATCTTCGTAGCCGGGGAGAGTTGATGGGGACATCTCGCACACACGTACGCCCCCCTACGCACGTACGCAAGGAGGAGGATGGCCTCACCTTCAATCTGGATCGATGACGATGTCCAGGGAGGGCCTCCTAGTTAGAGGACGGTGTTTTGGTTCCTTAGAGTGGACCCGATCGTCATGTGGATCCCACCATTGGATCTCATGATCGTGGCCCACTATTCTAAATGATCTAGTACTTTGAGTTTTGCTTGTTATTGTTATTAGGAATATCATGGACGGTTTAGATTGCTTTGATTAGTTGTTATTTTTTGTTACTTCGTCTCTAAGTAATAGGGTGCGCACATGGCACGACTTTTAGGGTATAGGTTTTTCTTATAAATAGGCAACCTCTTGTAAGTTTTTTTTCATTGAATATTATAAATAAAATTCTGCGTTTTCCTGCTTCTCTAATTCCCTGAGTTGTGGAAATCCAATTGGGTGCGAAACCCTCCATTCTTCGAAGGGCTAACTACCGTGGTGCGAAGCCACACCCCTCCCAAATCACCCCCATCTCCTATCATCCATATTCATCATCTCCCACAACCATCCATGCTTCAAATCCACCCTCTTTTGCAACCGATCATTCCTCTACAGCAGATTTCCAAAATCAAGTCTTGCAGGAGGGCTGAAATTTCGGCAGAGCATCATGTTCAAACCAGTCATCTGATTGCCCTAAAAATTGGTGTGTGGGTGGCCCATCCCTGGCCGACCAACCTCTAGTTGACCCTTTTTGGGTTTATGGGCCCCACACACATGTGGGCTGCAATCCACGCACGTGCCTCAGGCCAACTAGTTGTCCACACGTGTGGACTGATTACAGGTTCTCTCTCCTCTCTTTCACTCCTCTCTCACCTTATCTCCCTAACCCTAACCCTAGATTATCCTAAAACCCAATTTCTATTCCCCTTTTACAACCCTAGGGTTTCCTGAATTAAAACATGTGAATCCCTTGGATTGGGGAAATAATCATTTGCATGTGTGGATGACTCTACTCTCCTTTGATTATTGTTTGGTCTATAATTTTAATTGATTCAGCCCTAGCATGTGTAGGTTTGGACCCTTTTAGATCCCCCTTGTTGAATGCTTGACTTTATGTGGGATGTGGAATTTTTGTGATTGTTTCTAAATTAGTATGATCTAAAGTCTGAAATCTTGCATATCATGTTTAATTTCCATGTCCTGCATCAACACATGCCCACACACCCCTATACACATGCATTCATACGTGCTCATGCACCCACCCTCACACCCAAACATGCACACACTACCAAGCAATATTTTATTACTTAGACCAAACCTCAACCCATTATTGTGGGACTCTGGTCCATCGATCAAACCCACTTTGGTCCATTTTTGGCCAGGAAATCTGCTTAATCTAAAAGCATAAAAAATAGAAAGGATGAGGAGTTACTCTGCAATTAGCAGAGTGGTGACTGCTTTCAATCCAATTCCAAACCAGTGTGACTGCCCATATTGGCACAGGTTTTAAAACACTGATGCTAAGGGTATCGACCAATAATTGCCATCCTGTTCAACAGGAATATACAATGCTCGGGCCGGAATTTTTTTTTTGTTTTTACACACACACTCACACCCCACACATACACATGCATTCACACCCCACACACACCCGTGCACTTGCACCACAGTGGGATTTCACCACAATGGGTGCTCAAACCCATTACCTTGTGTTGAAACTCTTGTGACTCTACCACTGAGGCATAAGGACCCAACTCGGGCCGAAAGGTTGTATGGTATTGTTCAAGCTTTCATGTTGCCCAAGGTCCTACAATTCCATGATCCAAATAGTTGATATTATTAGCCCCTCTATAGCCTGCACCATCCCATCAATGGTTAGTCAACATATAGATAGTAGAAAATACAGAAAATGTTCACATTCAACCCAGGGCCAAATATTCTAAGCCACAGGTGTACCATGATGAGGCCCATCATATCAACAGTTTGGATTATTGGACCATGGTACCCCACTTGTACAAATTGCAAACCCAAATGCCACTACATGAACTCTGAGTCCAATCATTGTATATTCGAAACTGCAATCGAGTTCCGTGCCCAATCACAATTTTAAATCCAAGCATCTAACACTAGGAAGGGTAATAATGTTCATGGATTGTTTTTTTTTTTTTTTTTTTCTTGAGAAAAACTTTGATACTCTGGCAGAGCGTAATGGATGATATGCAGGCACTTAGAATTTGCACAAATGGCATATAAGTAGTCAAATTAAACCGTGTCATTTATTGGATGGTTGCAAAATGAAAAATAACCAATGGTCCTAATTCCACAAACAAGCGTCCACAAATCAAGTCTTAAGACTGTTGAACCAATCTGATCTTGGGTTTGTGACTTGGAGACAATGGGCAGCTCAATTTAGTCAGTTTATTGGAGTTAATATATGCCACAAGTATAATTTTTTAGTGCTTGCGTATCAAAGAATTATACACATCCTATGTATCATAGATCCTCTCTCTCTCTCTCTCTCTCTCTCTCTCTCTCTAAATGTTTGTGTTTTTGTTTTCCATTAGGTAGGCTTGCTGTTGAAGGAGACGCACCATTTCATGCCGACAGCACAAGAACAGGATTAGACCCATGAGGCCATCACTGCCGTACATGGATGAGTAGATTATCCTAAAATTATCATCATGCTTTGGTTGGATTTGGCTCTCCTACATGGGAATGCCCATATAAGCTAATCCATTTGGTCAACGCATTAGGGGTGAATGGTAGCATTAGTAAAATGAATGCCGGAATGGCTACCAGAGAGATGCATTATCAGGCATTGTGGAATGAGAATGGGCAGTTGCCTTTTATGCATTTTTAGCCTAATGCTGTTTTAGGGAGTCACCCTTCATGTCCATTCGGATACATAAAAGTCTGCAACTGGCTAAAGTAGAGCAGTTCCGATTTATTAGACTTGGGATTATGGGGTAGTATCTGTGTATTGACATGTGAGATTTTCTATCTTTGATCTAGGCTGCCCATTGGTGCAAAAATCATGTTGAAAGGATGATCTTATGAGCATTGGTTGTTTTGTTACAAGCATCTGTTTTTCAGGGGCCACTAATGGGATGGAGTTAGGCATCATCAGCCCAAAAGTGCTTTAGAATCAGACATGACACGAGGCAGAGCACATCGAATCTGATGTTTCCACATGACAATTAGCTTTTTATTGTTATTTTCCTTTGCCAAGTACAGTCCATTTCTCATGCTATTGATCAGATGGTTAACATCATTCTATCAGTGACTCTTGCACCATGGCCTGCCTATAGTGATTTAAAAGGAAAAAAAAGGGGGGGGGGGATGGACAGGACACCTAAAGCAAGCCCCACTGGAACCACTGTTTTAAACAGGTGACCGCGCTGGGCTATTTTAGTGGGTGGTCAGGTCCAAACTGGTGTGGATCGTTTGGCTGAGTAGATGGTTGATAAACAGGCACTAAAGGAGTTTAAATGTTGGATGTAAGTAACTCAAATTGTGAGCCGGGATTAGACAGATTTTAAATAGAAAATTTATACTTAATTACTTGGTTTATCAAATTTATGGAAATTTAATGGATAAAGTATGATGAAAAATGGCCAATGGTCTTATCAGCAAACAAGGGTGCATAGATCCAAGTGTAGATTGATTTTACTAGTCTTTTTTTTTTTTTTGTTTGCTGCTACCTTTCTACATTGGGTCCCACAACATGGACGTCTTGAGTTTATGTTTGTCACTTTAAAACACCACTGGAGTGCCTGCCTATCAACTATAACACCCAACCAGAGTATCAGAGGCCGTGGATTGATGGCTCCTCACATTGGGGCTATCTGGGGAGTCCATGCAACAAAACGCTGTGGGGCCCACCACATCTGTGCGACATCCATTCCCTCCAGTCATGTTAGGATGTGAGCGGAGTGCCTGCCTATCAACAATCACACAACTATATCAGAGACCGTGGATTGATGGCTCTCGCATGGGTGACGATTTGGGGAACCCACGCAACAAAAATCTGTGGGGCCCACCAAATCTGACATCCATTCCCTCCAGAGGTGCCAGCTTATGGTAGGATCGGAGCCCAAAAAATCAGGCAGATCCAAAACTTGAGTGGGGGATGCACACCAACCACTTAAACCTCGTTGCTAGAGGTGAACACGAGTCTTCTCGAATCGACTCATTTGAGCTCGTTCCGACTTGACTCACAAAAAGGTTCAGATCGGGTGAGTGCCAATAACTGTAGCTTAAATAAAATTGAGTCGAGTTCGAACTTGGTCAAGCATGAATCAACTCAAAACAGAGCTCAAACCTGACTCGCTAGAAATATATATATATATATATATATATATATATATATATATATATATATATATATATATATATATATATATATATATATATATATATATAAAGTAAAACTTAAAAGTAAAAACCCTAAATTCCTTCACTTTCCTCTCTTACCCTATCCGAGCTGAGTGCCAGCAAGCGGCAATCTGACAAACCCCACCACCCAACGAGCCGAGCGGACTAACGATTGCGACCCCACCTTTCTCTCTCTGCTCTCTACTCTCCTTCAATCCTTCAATCCAGGTAATAATATTTATGGTTTTTTTTTTTTTTTCCTTTCATGATGCAATCGAGTTGGGTCAGGGTTAAGTCGGGTGGTTAGCGACGGGGTTAGGTTGTGTCAAGTTGGGTCAGGGTGTGAGTTGGGTTGTGTCGGGGTTGGGTTGCATTGGGTTGTGTCAAGTTGGGTCAAGGTGTGGGTTGGGTTGTGTCGGGTTGGGTCGAGGTTGGGTTGCATTGGGTTGGGCCAAGGTAGGGTTGAGTTGCTTCTTAATTTATTCTTGATTACTTCAATAGTTGAATTTCAATAGATGAATAGTAAACTTGTGTGGACTTGTATAATATATGATTCTTGACTTCAAGTTATTGACTTGTGTTTTATTAAAGTAATTTACTTTGATATGATTCTTGAGTATTTGAATAGTTGAATTTGAGATTACTTGAGAAATTCTAAACTTATGTATACTTGTATTTGATTACTTTAATTTGATTTATGTTTAATTCTAGTATTTAAGTACAAATCATATATTAAATATATGATTTATAGTTTCATACTTCAATTAAACACAAATTAATTAGTTTTAGAGCGACTTCCCACTTAACAGATGATTTAATAATCTACCTACCCATTTCAGAATTCATATACAATAAATTGTATTCAAATCAATTATATATATATATATATATATATATATATATATATATATATATATATATATATATATTCTTAAATTGTCCAAGTTGGATAGTTTGGTAATATATCATGTACTTTAATGTTACTTACACAATTTACATAGAGTTCAAGATTCAGTGCATCAATGCAATTTATTCTTCAAATATATGGTTCTCAACTAGTTGACTGCCTCACATATGTGAATAACAGATAATGGTGATAACACTCAAACGGTAGAGAATTTTTATATACATTTGGAGAATTATAGAGAGATGTTGCCGAATTTTCGACTCGCATGTAAATTGTGTGAGTAGAGTATATGATATATTACTAAATGAGATAAAAGGTGAAATTAAAATTTAAGAGACGTTAGAAAATGCCTACTTACAAATCACATATTACAATCACACCTTCCAACTTCATATATCTTACGCGTGTTTTCTTATTTTCATATTTAAAGATGGTTAGTAAGGATGTCCCTACTGCTCCTGGTGCTAGTGCATCTGTCACATCCCCTCTAGTTGTTGATGTTGAACGAGATGAGAGAAACTTGAATTTAGATATGTCGAATAAAGAGGAAAAAAAATAGATTAGCGGTTTGGGACGATTTTGAAGAGATTGAGGTAAAAGAATGTTTGAACCGTGTTATGAAGGTTAGATGTAAGCATTGCAAGTCAACATTCGTAAAGCATTCTGGAGAATCAACTTCACATTATCATAGACATACTATTAATTGTGCTAAGAGCCCAACGATCTCGCGTTCAGGCCAACAATTGCTTTCATTTGCCTCACCTGGAGGAAGCGACTCCAACATGCAAGCTGCTCTCATCACTTATAAATTTGAAAAAAATAAACTGAAAGAGCGATTTGTAAGAATAGTTATTGTTGAGGAAAAACTATTTAGATTTATAGAGAGCAAAGTTTTTAACAAATACAACAGATACTTGAATCCAAAATTTGAAAAGTGTTCGCGGGTCATAGTCTAAAGAGAATGCATGAAGATGTATATGAATGAGAAGACAGATAAAAGTCATTATGTCATCAGTCTCACATATAAGTCTTACTTCAAATTTGTGGACGACATTGAACAAAAGGAAGGAATACATGTCGCTAACTACATACCATGTGAATGTATATTGAAATCTACGTAAGACTCCCCCCCCCCCCCCCCCCCTGATCTGGTTATTTCAAACTACATATGCAATTATCTTCAGGAGTGGGGCATCGAAAGTAGGATATCTTCAATCATGCTAGATAATGCATATACAAATGATGATGTGATTTCTTTTTTGCGAAGCCAATTCAAGACAACAGGGAATCTTTATTTTGGGAGAAATTTTTTTCTAGTTAGATGTTGTTCTAAATCTAATTATGCAAGATGGGCTAAAAATAATTGACCACGATTGAAAACATAAGAGAGCGTGAAATATATACGGGGGTCACCATCAAGACTTAGTATCTGGAATGACATACTCAAACGTTTAAATGTTGGAACTCAAAAAACATTGAAGTTAGATATGTGCACATGTTGGAATTCAATATATGAAATGTTGGATGCGGCAGTTAAGTTAAAAATTGTATTCCCAGAATTTGCGGTTCGTGATAAAGCATATGCTTGGTTACCTAGTGAAGATGATTAAAGAAGAGTTGAAGATATTCGTAGTTTTCTTCGAGTTTACTATAACTGTGTGAAGTTATTTTATGGAAATAAATATACAACTGCAAATCTGTTTCTTCCAAAGCTTTAAAAGATATGGATGCTCTTCAGAGAAGTGTCATAACATGTCCTGATTATATTTAGAATATGACGCTAAGCATGCAAGTGAAATTTGAAAAGTACTGGAGTGAATGCCACCTATTGATGGCTTTAGCTGTTGTACTTGATCTTCACTACAAAATGGAACTGGTTAGTTATGCTTATAAGAATATTTATCTGTTTGATAAGGCAGCAATTGAAACATCTAATGTTCATGTGGCAATTGAAGAATTATACTATTCTTTTGTGGGTAATTCTACCGGAAGTCAGGACACAACTTATTCATGAACGTGGCTCCAGTTTGTCTATAGGTGATGACAATTTTTTCGATGAGTACTTCTCAGCCTTAGAATAAGATGAAGCGAGTCAGCAAACAAACGAGTTAGAATTAGATGTATATTTCAAGGAGCCAGTCATGGAGGTCTCTAGCCAAGACTTTAACATTTTAGATTGGTGGAAGACTAGAGCTCGTGAAGGAAAATATCTTACACTATCATTTGATGGCCCGAGATATTTTATGAATTCCGATAACAACAGTAGCATCAAAGTCTGCGTTTAGCACTGGTAGTAGGGTGGTGAACAGTATAGAAACTCTCTTGTACCCAAAACAATTGAAGCGTTCATTCGTACACAAGATTGGTTGCGTCCAGTTTGAGGTGGCAGTTTATTTGATGAAGATATTGATGAGAGGACGAGACCGAGAGTCTGGATGAGACTGGCACTACACCTTCATATGTTTAAAGTTTAAACATTGTTTTAAATATTTTGCACATCTTGATCTTATTACTTGTTTTGTAAGATTTTAAGTTTTGTTTTTTATTTTTTCGTAGAGTACTTGACATTGACATAGAAATTTTGAATGTATTATAATTTATTTTTTGAAAATTATTTTGACTTCATGACTTTCACTAAAAATGTTATTTTTTATTAACAAAAGTCCTTGTGCAGAAATGTCACAAAACCATGTTCTAATGCCTCGCAGGAAGTACAAATTCTATTCTATGTTCTCTTAGACTCAAATAAGAAAACTTCCACCCCCTCCACACAAAATTCAGCTAGCCGCAAAAATATCATAACAAGCCTATTATAATATATGAAGATTCAAAAATACAGATAGCAACAAATTAGTAAAAAAGAATAAGTAGAAAATGTCATATTAAAAGCTTTGGAAGAAGAACAACTGAAACTTATCTTGAAGATAAGTAGGGAAGAGGCAGAGGCATCTAGATATCGATGTCATCCAAAACAACATGACGCCAAGGCAGAGTCAAGCATGGAAACAAAGAAGAGCCATAAAACATCAAAGTTTCTCTCTAGGCTTTCCTCATTTTATAAGATGTTGGGAACTCCTTATAAATCGGCTCATAAAGAATTATTGAAAAAGTTAGCTATATCTATATAGGAACATGATGGTGAAGTTTCATCATCTTCTGATTCAGAAGAAGTAAACAATTAACTAAGAGATCTGGGTCTACAAACATATTTCCTGTCATCGATAAAACAAAAAATGCACCAAGTGGATGGGATGATGAAAGCAATGTTGATAAATCGGTTTCAGATAAAGATGATAACTCTCTTATCCGCCGTCCGGGAAGGCATTCCTCATATGGACCATATTAACAAGATGCCGGTGAATTTGGAGTAAATTTATGGTTTTCTAGTAACATTCTTATATCATTATTTGGTAGCTTGTATTAACTTGTTATGCACTACCATTGCACTTGTCTTAGTTCTAACAATCTTAATTTTTTTTTTTTATCATTTTAATTATTTTATAATAATTTGTAAAATAATATTAACTCAACTTGACTCGAATAGCTCGCTCGACCCGACTCAATCCCAACTCGACATGACTCGACTCGAACCAACAAGCCGAGTTGAGCTAGAGGGGTGAGCTCGAGCTTGGGTCATGGTGGGGTCGAGTTGAGCCGAGCTTGGCCTAGCTCGACTCGAATTCAACTCGTGTACAGCTCTACTCGTGGCCCACAGAAGTTTGGTCCGGATAGGGGCTGTGTAGGGCCTACCATGATGTATGGGTTTTATGCACACCGTTGGTCCTTTTTTTATAGATCATTTTAGGGCTTCATCCGAAAAATAAGGTAGATCCAAGGCTCAAGTGGACCACACCACAGTAAGCAGAGGTGATAATGATGGCCACTGTTAAAACCATCCTAGGGTCACCGTGATGTATGGGTTTTATTTTATCTACACTGTTCATAAGGTTACCGGTTACAAAAACCTGGATGAAGGGAGAACAAAAATGTCAGATAGATCCAAAACTTCTGTGGCCCCTACTATAAAATGATCCGGAAAAATGGATAAACAGTGTAGATAAAATAAAACCCGTACATCACGGTGAGCCTATAGAGACCCTGCCTAGACTTCAGCAGGGGACAGGACGCAATCTGCTTCCAGCAGTCTTGGCCATTTCAGTGCGGTCATAAGTAGCCGCTGGGAGTCAGGTGCGCAACATCCAAGCTCTCCATTAGATGGGACACTATCTAGAGCTTCCGTCCACCTCTCTCTCAACTGAGGAAGAAGGGTGGTCACTCAAAACTGCCAAATTTGGTGGGTAAGACATGCGCACAGAAGTTAGGTGGGGCCCACTGTGATGTTTGCAAGAAATCCACTCCAACCATCCGTGTTTATGGATCATGTTAAGACATGAGCCCTAAAATGAGAACAATCTAAAACAACCCGAGTAAGTTGCACAACCAGAAAAAGTAAACTAACTCAAGTTGGCCACACGACCAGAAAAAGTAGGGAAGGAAATGCCAACCCAACCGTCGAAACCTCCTTACGATCCCACCGTTATGTTCACAAGGACATTCCTACTGGGAAGAATGGAAAACACAAAAATATTAGCCTGATCCAAAACCATGGCCCCATGAATGTAACTGTTTCGTGTCGTGCAGCCCACTTCGTGTTTTAAATCTGCCTCATTTATGGGCTAATGTCAGTCCACTTTGTGTTTTGAATCTGCTTCATTTATGGGCTAATGTCCTAACATAATCCCGAGAAATGGATGGAAGGTGGATTTCTCACAAACATCACAGCAAGCCCCACCCCTATGTAGCTTCTGAGATGGGCCATTCTATGCTAAGCGGGTTTCGCAAGCAATCCACATCCCAGAAGAGATGGGCCATTCTATGCTAAGCGGGTTTCACGCGGACAAGGACCTAGTGGTGGACGGTTCTAGTCCCATCTGGTCGGACCAGAACAGTGCTGGTTTTTAAAACAAAAACTGGAACAGGAACGGCGATGAGCCTATAAAAGCTTCAATTGAGATGGTATTTGTAGTAAAAACTCTAATTCATCTCAGAGTCAGCAATTAATTTTCTTCTCATCTTTCCTCATGGCTTCTCAGAGCCAGGCCCCATTTGAGTCCCATTTGCTTTAAACACCCACGCCAGACCACCTGATGGGTGGCCCAACTTGATTTGACCTGATGGTTCCTGTCTGAAACACACCATGATGCATAGAACATGCCTTCTTCTTTTTCTTTTCTTTTTTTAAAACAAAAAATTTCTATGGACGGTTGAGGAAATGAACAAAACATATGGCGTTGTGTAACACCTTAGAATCCTCTCACACATCATTGCAAAAGTGGAGCGATTACAATCAAACCAGTTCCTCCATCCAAACTGCCAAGAGATTCTTATTTACAGACATTATTGTTATCATCATCATAAATCACCATTGAAGTTGCAACAAAACTACAACTTCAATCCAGATCCCACATTTGACTGCCCCAGTGGGTCCAGTGGATCGCCAAACTCAATCCACCCTCATCCATTTTCAGTGGGGTTTTTTTGAGAGGTTCAAAATACTAACTAGTATTATAACATGAGAACTCAACAAAAAACAAGTCATCCAAACACACCATTTCTTTCCTTGCTGCAGACATTACAATCCCTTTGATTTTTTTTTATTTTTTTTTTTGAAACTAAGAAAATCTACAACACCAGAGAGAGAGAGAGAGAGAGAGAGAGAGAGAGAGAGAGAGAGAGATCTGAAGAGATCTGAAGGAGCTCTTTTAGGGTCACATGCCCCACTCATCACTGCTGCTGTTTGGATTCATAGGCAAGGATTCTTTGCTCCAGCTGCACCATTGTCAAAATTCATAAGAATCAGTACGGGCTTAAATGTAGAACCGATCACCTACAACCAGTTGTAGGTTAATTTACTACTGAACAGCTATAGTGGCTGAACCTAATAAGATAGCCAGGCTGCAGGAATAAAAGAACCTTTCAAAGGGAAGCCCTCTTGAAAAATACACGGTACTTAAACTGGAGACTAAAAGTTCTGAAGGCATTAAAAAATTGGGTAGCAGCATGCAACCATTTCTCAAATAAATAAATAAAAATTTCTGCTCTCTTGTTTGAAAAGAAAGAACAGGGAAAAGCACAGCACATGGCCTGACCCAACAATTAGGAAGGTGCACTCATCATGTGAGCCACATGGGCACAGTGAAAAATGAAAACAGACCTTCAGCATTATTTTCATTTTTTATCTCATACACATGCTGCCGACTCATAAGTGGACTGGCCTGATTTTATGGACCCCAACTGATGAATGGCCTTAGATCAAACAAAAAGGTGCCACGCAATGCCAATCACAAAATATCTCTTCACCGATCACATGCCATGCAATCACGACATCTGACCTCCGGGGGAAAGGGCAGGCTAGATTAAAATGTACAGAGATAACATGTGGTGTGTGTAAATTTTACTCATCAATGTCCCTCACTTGGTCATTTTTATCAACTTGTTTTGATACATATAATGTTTCAACCATACCCTATGCTTTGCAACCATAACCTTTTCTAGTATTGAAAAGGTGTATTGCCCAGCCCATTATGAATGGTGACAAAACTCATCTAGGCTTTCTCACAGAGGTAACTATCGGAAGATTTTAAATTTTCGAGGTTCATATCAGGATATTTTCAGAAAATCTCTGCCCAAATAAAAATATTAAGGCCCTGTTTGGTAGATGCCTAGAAATGAGTTAATCTCATTTTTGTTAATAGTAATTGTGCATTAGAGATCTCTATCTCTAATTAACTCATTTTAGGCGTCTACCTAAGATAATGAAAACCTGAGATTATGAGGAGAGAGACCCTAGGTGGGGCTGCATTGGAGTTGCCATTTTTCATAAACAGGCATGAAAATTAGAGTTTGTGTGATTCACAAGAGCTTTGCCAAGCACACGTGTGTGCAATAAAGCTGGTATGTGCAACCATGGCACCTGCATGCAAGATCTAATCCATCCATCATAGGTCCAACAGCATGTGGGTCCTGATACTGGAAACATGTGGATAGATCAGAAAACTTCAGCCAACTTTTCCATAATAGCCATACATCCATTTTGCAAACTGTGGCCCACCTGACCAGTGAATCAACCAGAATTTGGGACTAGGGAATCAATATGGGTGGTGCCGTTCTGATGGAGGGACTGGATCTCAGACATATCTTGACATGTTGGCACATGTGTGGCATGTACAGGCACTTTATTGCATATGCGTGTGGGGTTAGCAAAACGCTATCTAGAATGTGGTGATAAAAATGGTGAGACATCCATGCATAAATGGATAGCAACACATTGTACAAATAACAGCCCTGCTGTGACCGAAGGATTGGATTAAATAGCTGGTGTTTGTGCGCGCGCGCACAGGAGATCATGTAGGGGGCTACCATGTGCAGGAGAGATCATGTAGACCTTGGCAGATATGCTCAGTGATTTATAAAACAAAGAACCAATATGAAAACTGTGACACTTAGATAAACCAGAAGGATATATATATATATATATATATATATATATATATATATATATATATATATATATATATGGGAAAAGGTACAATGCGCTCGAGCTGATTTTAACGCCCCATGAGGTCGAGCTGTGTGGGCCCCACCGTGATGTGTTTCGAACATCTACCCCATCAGTCAGATGCACCATTCCATCGTGGGCCTAGGTCTCAAAAATCAAGTCAATCCGTGACTTGTGTGGGCCACACCACATACAGAAGTGGAGAGGGGCCGTGCACCATTAAAACATTCATAACCATTTTTGAGGGCCCACCGAGATGTGGTTTGCAAATCCAGCCCATCCATTATGTGTGTCCCACTTGAATGAGGGTTCAGACCAAGTTTCAGGCGCATGCAAAACTCAGGTGGGCCCCACCAAGTGCTTTTATATGTTTTAACAGTGTCTTCACATAATTTTAGATGGTATGGCCCACCTGAGTTCCGTATACGGCTGATTTTTGGGATATCCCATAATTTAAAGGGGACCCATCAAATGCACGGTGTTGATGGTCGACACGCATCACGGTGGGGCCCACACAGCTCGACCTCACGGGAGCTTATCGTCAGCTCAAGCGCATTGTACCTTTTCCCTATATATATATATATATATATATATATATATATATTGATGGTCGACACGCATCACGGTGGGGCCCACACAGCTCGACCTCACGGGTGCTTATCGTCAGCTCAAGCGCATTGTACCTTTTCCCTATATATATATATATATATATATATATATATATATATAGAGAGAGAGAGAGAGAGAGAGAGAGAGAGAGAGTCATGCTCCCCTGCGCACCTACGCACCTTTGCACACGTACCATGGGTGTCTAATCTGAACGGTCCATGTGATGCGGAATCCCATGAAACCCCATGTGACAAATTTTCACCCCAATCTAAAATTCTAGTGGGCCATAGCAAAGAGAAATGCAAATCAAGGGGGGAAACTATTTTCATTTTTCATGGCCCATCAAAGTTTTAGATCAAAGTAAAACTTGGGCCTGGGGGGTTTCACGAGGTGTTGCTTCACATGAACAGTTCAGATTTTGGATCCACATCACATATGATGGGTTCTCAAAAAAGTTATATATATATATATATATAGAGAGAGAGAGAGAGAGTCATGCTCCCCTGCGCACCTTTGCACACGTACCATGGGTGTCTAATCTGAACGGTCCATGTGATGCGGAATCCCATGAAACCCCATGTGACAAATTTTCACCCCGATCTAAAATTCTGGTGGGCCATAGCAAAGAGAAATGCAAATCAAGGGAGGAAACTATTTTCATTTTTCATGGCCCATCAAAGTTTTAGATACTTGGGCCTGGGGGGTTTCACGAGGTGCTGCTTCACATGAACGGTTCAGATTTTGGATCCACATCACATATGATGGGTTCTCAAAAAAGTTATATATATATATATATATATATATATATATAGAGAGAGAGAGAGAGAGAGAGAGAGTGTCATGCTCCCCTGCGCACCTTTGCACACGTACCATGGGTGTCTAATCTGAACGGTCCATGTGATGCGGAATCCCATGAAACCCCATGTGACAAATTTTCACCCCGATCTAAAATTCTGGTGGGCCATAGCAAAGAGAAATGCAAATCAAGGGAGGAAACTATTTTCATTTTTCATGGCCCATCAAAGTTTTAGATACTTGGGCCTGGGGGGTTTCACGAGGTGCTGCTTCACATGAACGGTTCAGATTTTGGATCCACATCACATATGATGGGTTCTCAAAAAAGTTATATATATATATATATATATATATATATAGAGAGAGAGAGAGAGAGAGAGAGAGAGAGTGTCATGCTCCCCTGCGCACCTTTGCACACGTACCATGGGTGTCTAATCTGAACGGTCCATGTGATGCGGAATCCCATGAAACCCCATGTGACAAATTTTCACCCCGATCTAAAATTCTGGTGGGCCATAGCAAAGAGAAATGCAAATCAAGGGAGGAAACTATTTTCATTTTTCATGGCCCATCAAAGTTTTAGATACTTGGGCCTGGGGGGTTTCACGAGGTGTTGCTTCACATGAACAGTTCAGATTTTGGATCCACATCGCGTATGATGGGTTCTCAAAAAAGTTCGTACGTAGTACGTACGAACTGGTTCGCAGGTGAGCGTTTCCGTGTGTGTGTGTGTATATATATATATATAAAAACTGTCCCCTTTCGTCGTCATCTTGGGATGTTTTGGGCTCCTTTCTAATAAAATCATTACCTCTATTTTTATTTTTATTTCAAGTATAATTCTATGATATTGATACACCAGAAACAAAATGATAGTGGATGGTTGAATATCTTGAATGAATATGAAAATTTATTAGCATGTCACTTTAAACAGTCAACATAATCATATAAAGCTACACAATGAACTAAAGTTTCAAAAGAACTCATGAAAATGGAGAAGTTATGCTGACAAGTCAGCAGGGTGCGGGAAAGATCTGGTGCAGATATGCTCGCACTTACAAATGAATGTAGCTAAAGAACTGAGATGAGCCATTGTACATTTTGAATTACCTGAACCATGGTCTCGAATTTACTTCGCAGATGACAATATTCATGCTTGACCATATTCAACGCTCGCCCGCACCTTTTGCAAAAAAAAAATAAATAAATAAAAATAACGGAAAGACATCCTTTCAGTGAAAGAAAATGACTTGTGACAAAATAGATATATGAGCAAAGGATAGAACCAAATGAATAAAACAATTTTTTTTTTTTAAGGAAAATTTAAATAACATCATACACCAAGATAGCTCTGCACCAGAAAGAGTAGGGAAAAAAGCTAAACATATTTATCAGCTTGGAATGAAGATCTTTTCATCCTGTACTTCATAAACATCCAATGGAAAATACCAATATTTGTCGGTTGCAATAGATGTGAGTCTAAAATGCTAAGGGTCTCAAAAGTAATGCTAGTCCTTTAAAAAATAGAAAATATTTAGAGTGATATCTTTCCTTGTCAAAATACTAAGGAGTTCAAATAATTCATTGGATATAAATAGGATTGATTATTTCAGTGTCTCGATAAATGAGATCACATGAATTTCAAATCTGTTCCATGTGACCCTTAAGATGCAAGAACATTACCCAAGGTTGCAAAATCTGATTATGCATATGGTTATATTATCTTTCCTTAATTCATTAAGGATATGCTGGAACCTTCCGGAGAAGACTGGCAATCACAATATAATTGCTTTAAGCCAATGACACTCAAATTCTTCAAACTTTACTCCTCAGATTCTTCAGAGTTTAAATGTAACTGCAGATCTACCTGGGTTTTTAGCTCTTATACAATACCAGGACATTTTGAAGACATAAGCTGACTAAATTGAGCTACAAGACCAACTAGGAAACAATGTCCAGGAAAAATTGTTACATGATTATTCTTCTGAGTTGTAACTGATTCTTGGCATACCCATAAAGACTAAATTAAAAGGAACCATTGAAAATGAATATAACATGGAAGCCGACCCATTTACAACCCTAATTAATTCTTTATGAGTTGGATTTCATGGGTATAAAAATAAGGAAAATGAAGTAACAATCACATAAGAATTAGAGGATGCAGGAAAGGGGAGATGCGGTGAGTCTTACGCTGGAAACTTGTACAGTTTTTGTTGATCTGATAGGGCTACTGACTTGCGGGTGGTGCTCTCGCAAGGCTGAGGTCAGACTTCAGAAATGAAGGGAGAACAAACAAATCCTCTCTAGCAGAGGTTATTGGAGCCGTTTCTCCAAACCCAAAAAGGTTGGGGCATTCTCCTTAGCCGGTATGCTTATGGGTGAATTCAAGAGCTCTTGAATCCTTTAACCTTACCTTTTTTTGTTAATCTCTCCTTTTTTACAGGGACTTTTGGAGGGCTTTTGCATATTCTAGAGATAGAGAAAGGGGACGCTAGCTAAAGATCCTTTTGCAACAGATGGAGGTACCCCTTCATAGATTTTTTGAGGTAATCTGTTGGCAATATATGAGAACTTTGGGGGCTTTTCGGATATGAGACACATGGCAATCGCCAACAGGTTTTAGAGGGAATCATAATATTGAATTAGTTAGGAAAACAAAGCACAAATCCCGAAAAAACAAAGCTACTAGCCTTATCCCAATTAATTGGGGTCAGCAACATGAATCCTGCTCCACCATTCTACTCTATGAAGGGTGAGACCTTCAGTTAGATCACTTGCCCTTTCCGGGCCTTCAACTTTTACCCACCAACTCCTTTTAAGCGGCGCAGTTCTTGGTCTCCACTGCACATGACCAAACCATCTAAATTCTCCTGTCCCTCATCTTATTACCTATTGGTACTACTAAGTTCCCTTGAATGCCTTCATTTCAATTCTTTCCTACCTAATCTTGCCACTCATCTACCTCAACATCCTCATTTCAGCTACACATCCTATAAACACGTTCTTTAACCGCCCAACATTCTGTCCCATAAAAGCATGGCTGGTCTTATAGCTATCCTATAAGATTTCCCTTTCAGTTTGAGTGGTACATGACAATCACATAACCAATCCTTTATTTGTGTCTACACAGGCACGTTCTAACAATGATCCACATATCTGAGACCCAAGCTGATAACTGGTAATGATGCCCGTAAACAATTACTGTCTTAGATTATACTAACGAAAAAAGACAACTGTCAACAAAGAAAGAATTCCCAATGAACATGTTGATGCAAACTAAGCACCTCTCACAAGGCCAAGCAATATATTTAAATATATTGAAAATTTGAAATGGTTTAAAAAAAAAAAAAAAAAAAAAACCTTTTTCTGAACAAAATCCCAACAAGGTTACTAAATTAATGACTCTTCATCCAAATTCAATCCTCTGCAGACTTGACAGGACATTACTAGTTTAGTACACAGAAATTTGCAGCACTTTTAGCAATTAAGAGGAGAAAGGCCTAACAAGCACAACTCATGACTTGCAAACCACACCTCAAATTTGCATAAAAGAGGAAATTTCGAAAGAAAAATAACAAAGAACAACAAGATATATGATGCAAAGAAGCATGTGAAATCTCATTCGGAGATGTTGAAAAGGCACATTGGCCAATGATGATTTTAATGTTATCAACATGACTTCAGAAAGAACTGACTAGAAGATTATAATGACAAAAGACAGATTCGAAACAGCAGCGATTGTGATAGTGGAGAAAGGTATTTCAATGTAACAGCCAGCTTTAAGATGTGGTCCACATGAGATTGATGGACAGGGACCAGCTTGTGGTGAGAGGCACTGAAATCTGGATGGTTTAGCTAGTCCCATTAGATAGTCTAGAGATGTCAGCCATGATACAAGTGCTTGCAATGAAATTGTCTGCATTTACAAATACACATTAACTACACAAATTAGTTAGCTATGTTCCTTACACACAACAAGTGCTTGCAATGAAATTGTCTGCAATTACAAATACACATTAACTACACAAATCAGTTGGCTATGTTCCTTGCACATGGCAGTCCATGTAAATGTATAGGAAATTAAAGAGGAAAATCACAAATTAGTGCAACAGCATACAAGTATAGATTCCATATTCAGTTGTATGCATTTGATATTGGATATTTAGCTATTACCATCAAAAGATACATATGATAGAAGTTGTAGACAACATATTAATATCATGATACATATAAGACTCCTTACCCATCTCTGTTGTTGTCCTCACAAAATTGACGGAACTCAATGCAAGCAAGTTTTACATGATGAGCACCCACACTGCAATACCAGAAAAGAATATAAGGAAAACGGAAAGCTGATTCAATAATTTTGAGAGTTCGAGCGAGAGAGCTCGAGTTCTCAAGTCCGAGAGAGCATATCACTAATCACAGTAAAGTCATAACAATATGCTAGAAAAAATGCAACTCAAAAATAGCATCAGAAATTACGTGTCCTCTATCTGTTATCAGGCTTGCAAAGAACTGACAATATAGTAAATATCCTAGAATAATGCAACTTAAAAATAGCAAATACCCTTTTCTTCCTCTTACAAGACTGACTGGTCAATTTGATATAAGAAGATATCCAGGGATTCAAAGTTTCCTTGAGAATCAGTTGGATGAATGGAATCATCAAGGAGTGGAAACAAAGCCTTTCTAGGAAATGGAATCTCTGAAAGAGATTCGTTTTGCCATGTTTAGTTGATGGGATTGTGATTCCATGGAATCATGAATTTATGCTTGGATTCAAGAGGAAAGAGACAGCAATTGGGCAATACCAAAATGAAGAGAGGGTAGGGGGCGACCATTATGAGGAAAGTGCGTTTCGCAGTACATCCATGCACTCAAACATGAAAAATTGACCAGACTCATTGAAACAGATTCCATAAATTGTTATTTCCATGAAGCCAAACAACCCCAATGGAAAAGTCTAAAAGCAGGTTTCCTAGAGAAATTGATTGATCATCAACATCTTCTCTGCAAGCAACCGGCTTAAGAATCAAAGCCCATGCAATCACGTCCAGTTTAGCCTTCCTAAACATCTCGCCGTGGCAATGACAACAATTGCAGAAATGTCTGTCATTGTGCTCAAGCCAGACGACAAACCGATGAGAAGAGAGACACCACAGAACCCTTGCTTCATGTCCAACTCCACCTCCATGCCAGGCTAAGAAGAAATGACACAACCGAAGGCAGCAACCACATCCAAGCATCTTGATCAATAATGACAAGGACATAAAGCAACAAGAGTTTAGCAAACACACCATGTCCCAACTCCTCATCCATCAAATTCTTTCAGCAAGGAAAATCCCAAACCACCTAGCCTCCTGAAAGTGAGAAACCTTGAGAGATGGAAATCTTCTTCTTCTTCGTTTTTTGAGCAATAAAGAGAGAACTTTTATTAAAAGAAAAGGCCAAGCCAGATGGAAATCTTCTTCCTAGAGCAACAGGTGCCAAAATAAGGATAGCTGCATGAAAACATCCTCCTCGAAATGAATCCAAGAACCACCACTCGATGACTATTGTTGCCTGATGGGGACATCACGCGCACACGCACGCCCCCCCCTACGCACGTACGCAAGGAGGGCCCCACTATAGATCTGGATCAATGACAACGTCCAAGGGAGACCCCCTAGCTAGAGGACTGTGTTTAGGTTCCTTGGAGTGGACCCGATCATCATGTGAATCCATGGGATCTCATGATCGTGGCCCACTATTCGAGATGATCTAGTAATTTGAGTTTTGGTTATTATTGTTGTTAGGAACGTCATGGACGGTTTAGATTGCTTTAATTAGTTGTTATTTGTGATTACTTCATCTCTAATTCATAGGATGCGCACATGGCGCGACTCTTTGGGGTATAGGGTTTTCTTATAAATAGGTACTCCTTGTAGGGTTTTTTCTCATTAATGATTGGAATAAAATTTCTGCATTTTTCTGCTTTTCTCTAAGTTGTGAAAACCTAATTGAGTGTGAAACCCTCCCTTTTTCGAAGGGCTACTACCGTGGTGCGAAGCCACACCCATCCCAAACTGCCTCCATCTCCTACCATCCATATTCACCTTTTTCTACAATCATTCAACCTTCAAATCCACCGTTATTTTGCTACCAGTCCCCCTCTACAGCTAGAGTTGGGCATTTTTTTACCCGATCCGGTGGATCCGACTCGATTCGAACCGAACCGACAGCCTGAATCGGTGCGGTTCGGGTAGGATTAGGCAAATCCGACCGTTTATCAGATCAGGCTTGGATCAATGTCAATCCGGATCGGACCAATCCGAAATCTGATCCGATTGGGTCTGATCCGATCCGGGCCATACATAATGTGTATTTTAGGGCGTGTTTGATTTTCCAGATACAAGGGAAATACACTGTAAATAAGTAATGATTACACTTACACCTGTTTGAAAATTCATACGTATTTCTGCTTGGAAAACTGGTGCAAATGGACTGGTTTAAATTTGTGGGCCCCATTGTAATATATATGATGTATCTGTACCGTCCATCCATTCTAGCATAACATTTTGAGGCATGAGCCAAAAAATGAGGCCAATCCAACACTTAAGTGACCCACACCAAAGGAAACAGTGGGCCCAAAAAAATTTTAAAGGTAGGTATTTGATTTCCTAAATCCTGTGGTGTGGCCCACTTGAGCTTTGGATCTTACTCATCTTTTTGGATGATGCCCTAATTTCAGTTGTTCAGTTGGGATGATAGATGGACGGTGTGGATAAGCCACATGTATCACTGTGGGCCCCACATATATTTCATAGCATCATCGGTTTTTGTGCCTAAAGAAGTCGACGTCAAATCAAGCATTGGCACTGCTGCTGGAATTACTCGGGGAAATCATTATTAGCCATTTCCCATGTATTTACCATTGGTTTGAAAATTCAAACAGGCCCTTATAGTTTCTAATAAATTTTATTTTAAATATGTATGAACACGGATGAACCAATTCTTAATAGCATACTTTCTTTAGAGAAAATAAATAAATACACTATTATTCTAAAGAGCTGGGCATGGTTGAAATAAGAAATACAGGTGAAAATGGAAAAGGGGGGAGTTGATAAGAACTCACATAGGTTTTGAGCTGGTATGCTGAAAATCATGATTCTTTTGCCATGAGAGTTGCAGAGAGAGAGAGAGAGAGATAGAGAGAGAGAGAGAGAGAGAGAGAGAGAAAGAGGTGCAGTTCAAAGGTTGCTTCTTGCTTGATATGCACGGACCAGACATCGGATCAGGCTGAAATTTGGTGGATGTGTGGCCCAGCCCTGGCCGACCAGACCCAAGGTGACATTTTTGGGGTTCGTGGGCCCCACAAACGTGCAGACAGCCATCAGCGCACGTGCGTCAAGCCATGCATGCTATCCACACGTGCGGACTGGTTACAGGTCTTCTCTCTCCTCTCTTTCACTCTCGCACCTGATTTCTCTAATCCTAACCATAGATTGTCCTAAATCCCCAATTTCTATTCCTTTTTCTTCAACCCTAGGATTTCCCAAATTGAACCTGTGAATCCCTTGGATTGGGAAAATATTTTTGTGCATATGTGGATGACTTTACTCTCCTTTGAGCATTGTTTGGTTTATAATTTTAATTGATCCAACCCTAGCATGTGTAGGCCTGGACCCGCATAGATTCCCTTGTTGAGTGCTTGACATTATGTGGGATGTGGAATTTTGTGTGATTGTTTTTGAACTAGTGTAATCTAAAGCCTGGAATCTCGCATATCATATTTAAATTTTCATGTCCTGCATCATTGCCTTTACTAACAAGTTCACCAACCCTCACCCCACTTCAAAAGATGAAACTTATGCTCATCTTCCAAACTCTCAAAAGAAAATCTCAATATCCCCTTCCTATTTGCTAAAGACACTAGCCAACAATGAAAGTGGACATGTAATATAGAGGCATGTTGGACACGGATGCCTTAATCAAGGCAATCAAGGCGGTTCTATCTCTAGTCAACAAACACATGCTCTTCCAGCCAGAGAACTTTCTGTCAATCCTCTAAACGATCTTATCCCATAAATACTAAACGAGCTTGTCGATGCATATTGGAAAACTTCCACAAGGCTCTCAACACCATCCAATGTTAACCTTATACCAAACATCTCGCTTTTGTGGATATTGATTCCAAGACTTGAGACCACTTAAAGCAACCAATAATTCCCAACAAATCATCGACCTAGTCAGCCTCAAAATCACAAAACAGGAGCTTGTCATCTGCAAACTAAGGGCCCTAATCACACACAAATCGTAATGTTATACCAGACCATTTGTCAGCTTGGCACGGACTAGGCCCTAATCACACACAAATCAAGCATGATTTGGTGGATTATGCTACCATTTTGTATTGTGCATATTAGTATGACTCTTTTTTTTCCTTTTCTTTTCTAATAAACCAATTCACCCCCGTATGGTGTAACAGTGTGAGCTGATACGATTACGGTACAACCTATTCAGCCTATTCTAACCCTTTTTTAAAACCATGGCAACAGTCTTGCGACCCATCCAACCTACAAACAATAAATTCCACAAATCCTTCACTTGCTTTAAAAAAAATAAATAAATAATTAAAAAAAAAAAAAAAAAAAAACTTCTTAAAGCTGCATAAGCTCAAATTGGAAAGGGGATCAAACCTAGTGGTCATCCTCCTTAAGCTTCAAGGATAATAAGGCAGTAGTCAGCAACCAGATGTGGTTAACCATGTTGTACCACAAGCAAAAATACATCCATCCATTCAATCATGACCAAAAAGTGGTCCAACTTGGACATTGCCATACACTCTTGACCATTATACAAGTAAATATCACATCTATTAGAGGAAGATCAACCAACTCATTTCTGTCCAACCAATCACCCCCAATACACCACTGTTCCTATCGCCTATTTCTCACATTATCTAGCTCAAGCCAGAAGTTCTGACTGGAATGATTGAGTCCATTGGACGCATCCTTCATGAGAAGTACACAACAAACTCCGATCCCCTTTAATCCAAACACCCGAGTTCCAAATAACAACAACATCGCATGCAGCCCCACCTCCAAGGCCATCCAATCCTTATTTCTCCCTACCCATAAAGAATCTACCACCCTCCAAATTGCCTTGATTTTGAGTTTCCTCGAGTGCCATTAGATGCAACATTCAATGACAATATAGCTTTCTATTATGGATCTTTTCAGAGGGCATCCCAACCCCCAAACATTCCAATAGGGAGTTTCCATGACAAACAAGCACTGTTTCCCTTCCCCTTCAATCTCCCAAATTGTTCCACTCCCATTATCATAGCAAGTCACCAACCCAGATAACTCACGACTACCCTTCAGAGTTTTCTTCTCTTGGGGAAGTTTAGGCCAACTTCTATGCACAAATATTTGCCACTGATTTGAATAATGCTATAAAGTCCTCATGGACCCTGAAGGAGACTCTTACAAGTTTCCCCATGTGGCCCTTGTCGTCTTTGATCCAATGCACCCAATGAACCATGCTAACTTTGCCGACACTTCCCCATCAAGTGGAAATTGGAACTTAGAATAAAGAGAAAGGTTCTCCAAAAGGCGTAATCTCCTGTTTAGGAAGATGGACACACAAGGGTCACCCTTCCTCCACTCCATCACAAAACTACCATCATCACCACCATCATCTAAGCCTGACCTCAGTTCATTAGAGTCGGCACATGAACATGTTCCACCATTCCACTCTATCAAGGGCTATAACTTCAGTAAGACCATAGGTCATCAAGTCTGTTCTTACTATCTCCACCCACGTCCTTTTGGGCCTTCCCCTAGCCCTTTAGAGCCTTTAATGTGAACAACATCATCTAATCCTTCATCACAAAACCATCATCCACCAACCCTTTCCACCATCTAAAGGAGGTTTCCGAAGAAACCCTCATGAGTCGTGACAAATCATCTTCAACTTTTTCTTTTCTTGAAAGATAACCCATCTTCAAAAAATTTACCCCATTCATACCTCCCTTCCAAAGTATCATCACTATTCTCCTTACTGGTTTGGCCTTCCTTTTGTCTGGAAGCAGACCACAACCTTCTTGAAGAGCTTCATATAAAGATTTCCATCTCAATGATAAGGTGCCCTCCACACAGCCTCATTGTAGGTGCATGACCAATGTGACCGGCATCACTCTGATATGGTTGATTCCTAGTGGCAAAATGATCTGGTTCACTTATCTTGTGAGCAATAAGAGCCTTCAACCCATATTTTGCATTATGAGCCACTATTCTTATGCCAAAAAAACATGCACTGTTCAGCTAGGTTGATGCTTCTTCAACATCTTCCACCGCTGCTCAAAATTGCAGAAATGCAAAGCCCTAGATGATTGCTTATCAAGGCAGCCAAGGAATGACAAACTCCATAACCTCCCAACCAACCATAGCATTTCACTTGGGACCATTCTTACAAGAAAATTTTCCACAAAGATTCAGAAAACTGCTGTCGATCATTGGAGATTCACCTTTGCATTTGAACTCTCATCTCTTTGTTTGGTTCTTCACCATTCCATCTCTACTTTCTGCAAAGTTTTTCCTATAATAAAAACTGAAATTTTGGAATAAGATCAACTCTCGTAATGCAATAACAAGAAGTATTTGTTCTAATCAAGGAGAACCATATAAGCAAAACAGCTTTGCTACCAATTGATGCAAAAGAAAACTTCCTCAATAGCTAGGGTTTCATGTAAAAACTCCAAAAGGAAATAGTTATGCCAATATAAAACACTAAATCGCATAAGTCTCAAAGCAAGTGTAGAGTCTTGTAGACACAGCCTAACTGGAGAGCAAGACAAGAAACTAATAACATACTTATCCTAAATTTTACTACGCGCATCACCTAAATTATCCTTGAGAAAGCATGCAAATCCAAATCGTCCCTAATCCAACCTCAAAACAAACCCTAAGGGCGTGTTTGGACAGGGCAATCCCATGGGATTGGATTGTATTAGGGTGGATGGCAAGTAATGATGGCTCTGTCAGTGGATTGGTGCCAATCCAATGGGATTGCTATATCTAGGGAACTCACCACCGAGTATGTTTGGCTCGCCTGGCCAATCCCAGGATTACACCGGCCAATCCTGGGATTGCTTCGTCTAACTAAACATGTCCAGGCAAAATAGATGGGATTAGGAGGGATTGATGGTGATGTCAGTGGATTGCTGGCAATCCCTTGGGATTGCTATATCCAACTTCTGCATGTTTGGCACGCCCGGCCAAATCCCGGGATTGCTCCTTCCAATCCACCCTAATACAACCTAATACAATCCACCTTGCCTGGCCAAACAGGCCCTAAGGGATCATTTGGCTCCATGGAAGCAGTCACTAACAAAAACGGACTATAAGATGACTCGTTTCTTGCATATTGATACATGGAATGCCCTGAAAATTGTTTTTGCTAGGAATGTGTTTCTTCATAAAGACCTGATTCGTCTTTCCAGCCTAAAAGTTGGTTTGTAGTGGCCACGTGTTTTCCTCATAGCAGCTAGTTTTGTCCCTTTTTTTCTACAAGGACTCGACCACTAATTGTCTTTCCTCTTCTTCACTCTAAACACAAATTTGTGATTCTATAGAATCACAATCCCACCACACAAACATGATAAAGAGTATCTTTCCAAAGACTATATTTCCAAAAAAGGCTTTATTTCCACCCTTTTTTATTCCATGCATCCAAACCACCCCTAAAAGAGAACGCATAAACAATAAAAATCAGATAACCAAAGATGTCTTGCTTGTCCAACTGCAATTACACAAACAGCTGAAACCCAACCACGAACTCACACAATTTACTGCTATTTTGATTTATCAATGTAAAAATTAGAAAAGCATATATTTCAAAACAAAAGAGAAATAAAGAGTAATGGAAGGGAATGAAAGTCATAATAAAGTGTCAAAGTTTCAAAGTAGAAGGAAAATAAAACAAGGGCACTATTTTTAACGTATGAGGCCACTATTTAAAAGATCGAAGTTCTAAAGTAGCATTAGAATAAGTGTCACCTAAATTTTGCAAATTTAAGAACAATACATTAATGGATTTGCTTCCTTTAAATTGGTGGCTATCAGTAATTTCATACATTCACAAAACTAGTTAGTGGAACTACAGCAAGTTGCTTATAAATATTCCAATTTTAGCTAAAGATTACACACAATGCCTCTGCTGCAAGCCCTGCTTAGATGAAGAAATCAATGAATTACCTTGAGCTACTTCCTTTCAGTTGGTGAACATAGGCATCGACCTTCTGGTAATCAACCACAGCTTGATCCCTGCATAATGAATGAAGAAGAACCAAACCAATTTTAATTAAATCAATAAAACCTATCAACACTGAAACCATAGAGATGAATGAGATCTGAATGTACAGGTATTTGGTTAGTTCTGCCAAGATTCTTTCTGAGTCTTCACAGAACAACGCAACCACTTCTGCCACAAATCCAGGATTGTTCGCATCTTGTAACATCTGGAGCTGCGTGAATTGCTCATCCAATAGTCCCTGAATGAGATAGATGATATTTCATAACTACCAGAACAAAATAGTCCTCTTTCACAGCCCAGCAATGTCTCCATGTTTTATCAGTGACTTCCAAACAAATTACTCTCTATAACATCCTATGCAGAATTAGGATTGATAACAAAAAATATGCAATACACGCTATCCATGCCTTCGCAATTGGAAACCTTGTTGTAAGGGAAATATATTTTAAAAAATCCAACATCATATGCTCAACACAAGAGTTCCCTTTAAGTAATCATCTTCACAATTAAGAACTTTCTGAAATGACAAAAAATAACAACATGCTCAGAAAACCAAAGATCATTCGAGAAACATTAAGTCAAGTTCACAAACAAAAGATTTAGAACCAGCTCAGGAAGAGAGCCAGAAAAGGTTATAGAGAGATTCAAAACACAATTTCCACACAAGAGGGCCACAACACAGGGAACTTTGCATATCATGCCTAGAACATCTAAATTCACATGTTATGGCGCAACTAATTTTTGGAACAAGGCATTTTTTGCACATCCCTTCATCCTAGAGAGGCATGTCGAATGGAATATAAACACCACAATGGCCCCCACACACAATTAATAGTAAGTGTCCCCATCTGAACCATTCCCTATGGTGTGGCCTACCTTAGATATGGATCGGCCTGATTTTTGGGTTCTAGGATGAGCATCAGTTAGTGCACCTCATAGAGGGGGAAGATCTCATGCATATTTACTCCAAATGGGGCTTAGTCAGCTGTAGACATGTCCCATGACGTGCTACACTAGCGCAGTCCATTTAAAAGGGGGAGAGAGAGCCTGCTTACAACTTAGATGACTATATAAAATGGACCAGAATCCTTTGTAACACCAATAGAACGTGCAACACCGAAGATCTGTGGGCCCACCGTGATTTTCATGTGACATCCACTCTGTTCCTCAGTTGCAACACCTCACCACAAAACCTGAGTCCAATAATCAGGCCAATCCAAAACCCAGGTAGGCCACGCCACAATAAATATTTGCAGGGGGACTGCCCACCAGAAAAAACCTTCTGGGTCCCACTGCATTGTGTATATGCCCCAATGTTGTCATATGCGACCGCATAAGCGATTGTGCCATCTAATATGCCATTTTGGACAAGTGGACTATATATGCCATAGTGGAATATGTGCTTATTATGCCATTGGGGCTTATGCAGTCATACAAATAAGTATGTGACCACATAACCTATAGTTATGCGCTTATACTATTGGAAACAGTATGCGGTGGCATAACCTCCCAATAGTTAGGTTTCTGATTGCTGAGACTTTTTATGTGTTTCATTCTCTCACTTTTTTACTATAAATATGTGAAATTAAAACTTTCTCAAAAAATGATTACAACCCTGGAACGTTCTAGCACCCTAAAATACCCAGAAAAGCTTTTCTTGTGTAACCTTAATTCAACTCCCATAAAGAATTATTTATACCCCATGCATAGAAATACCCTATTCAGTCGAGGCATGTCTCCGGCCTCTTAACTCACTTACTCTCACTCTATTACTCTTATTCTCATCAATAAAATTTGTATGTTGTTTTTTCACGTTTTTTTTAGCATATACATTCATTAAAGTAGCTGTTAGTTTACTTGTTATAGTCTAATAGTCTAATAAAACTATAAAAAACAATTCCCTACACACGTGTAGTTATTTTTACATAGTTTTTTCTTTTTCCTTGAATTTTATTTTTTTTTTTTTAAGTTTTTATAGCTGTAGTGGTTTTTTTTTTTTTTTTTTTTTTTTTTTTTTTTTTTTTGGGGGGGGGGGGGGGGTTGTGTCATCACATTAGCGCACAGCCCCTTAGCTCACACAGGTCGCATTAGCGCACAGCCCCCTTAGCTCACACGGGAACACTTATACCATTTTGACAACATCGATATGCCCTCCAAGGCTCCAACCTTGTCATCAAGCGAGACCCACCTAGATAAAGATATCCCAAAATTTAGCCTCATCAATAACTCAGTTGGGATACACTGCATAAATTTAGAGGTTTTAGTTGTGATTTGACATTGTTCCTGTGGTCTGTCTCGCCTAAGTTTTGGATCGAGCTGATTTTTGTTGTGTGCAGTGAGAAAATGAGGTGGACCAACAAATGAACGGAGTGGATTTCACACAAACATCATGGTGAGCCCCACCAAGCTTGGGTGTTACATGAGCTTCTGCATTAGGTGTTGTAGACAATTCCATTTCAAAATCTTCTCTCATTTTTCTCCCTCTCTCAACTATACACATGGCAACAGGTGCATGGATTGGGCTCGTCCATCTACTAGGGGTGCCCGTGGCTTGGCACTGTCCATCTACTAGACCAGACCATGCAGGCCTATCATTCTTGCAGACACCGCCCTTGTAGAGAACATCCATAAAAAAGTAGGCCCCATCATGAAATCGCTAATCCCAAAAATCAGGTGGTTGTCAGTTGATCCGAATGGATTGGCCTACATGGTGAAAGGAAGCATTCTTTTCCCAGGCGATATTGATGACAGGGGTTACAGTTTGCATGGTACGAACATCCAGCACAAGTGGCATAAAAGCAGAGAGTTTTTTCTATGAAGAACCAAATAGTACTTGGCTATGATGCAACCATTACTGCTCTCAATTTTAAAATTGGGGTAAATGGGTCTTTTCAAACCCTGTCCATACAATCAGAGGAATTGTTTGGGTTATATTCAAAGTATAAGAACTTTTCGAGTGAGATGAACTTGGTGGTAAAAATCCCCAAATTAGAGTAACAAAAGTCCACCCCAAATGTCTACAAGGAATCCTTGAAAACTGAGAAAAAAAATTATAAGAAAAAACAATGAAAATACATAACAATGAGTACATGGAATTCAACAATCCGCAAGCTGACTATCACTCTAAACTAGCCAAGACTTCATAAGAATCCAGAAAGAAAAACGAAAAGCATATTCCACCAAGTCTAAACATAAATCATGGAAAACTAAGAAATTGTCAATCCATATCAACAAAAATCTGTTCAAATGATAGTATCAATCTATGCAACTAGATCAAGGAAGAAACTACTTGCAATAAGATTCAATGCACAGGAATGAAGTTCGAACCACAAAGAGAAAAGAATGCAAGACTGTGAGCAAGCTCAACAGTCCTCTAGTCTTAAACTTCACTCCAAAAAAAAAAAAAGCAAATTCAACAAAAATCCATCAAAATAAAATAATTAAATTAACCGAGCTCTTACACTGAAATAAATCATAATTTTCCAAACCTATAAAGTAGTAAAGAGTAAAAATAAATAAACAGAAAAGAGTCCACCAGAAATCCTCAACAAAAACCCTAAAAATTGCAAAACCACCAGTTGTAACTGCTGGAAAGCTGTCCTAATGGAGTAATTAAATTCATCAATCCATTGCCCTAACATCACACGAAAATACGAAAAAGAAGAAGAAGAAGAAGAAGAGAAAATAGGTGCAGATCCAGCAAAACTCTCAAAAATCGTCTAATGAAATCCGCGAAAATCAATCAGAACGGAACAATCGGATTTTACCTCCCGAAACATGGAATTGACGAGCCCGTGCAGCTGCTCCTTCAGCGCCGCCGACGACATCTCTCCCGGCAGCGAATCGGCCGGAAACCGTACGCAGATCGCCGGCAAGGGTGACGGATCCGTAGGTGAGGAGAAGCGGAGGAGATTTGCAAGACAAGGGCAAATGGTTATGAGCATTTGATTCGGTATATATAAGGGTTTTGGACAGATTATTAGTTAGGGAATTCCCCGTGCAACCGCCGACATTTTAAGCTATTGACGAATAAACGCATGCTTCAAAGTATTTAAAGTAAACTACCCGAGGTTTGCATTGTTAGACATTCAACCGCCTACCTTCACATACCGTTATAGCTGTACACGAGTCGAGCCGAGCGGAGCTTGGCACAGCTGGACTCGACTAGGCTCGGCCAATAGCTGACCCTAGCTCGAACTCAACTTGGCTCGGGCCTAACTGGCCAACTCGACTCAGTTTGGTTAGAAAGTTTGAGTCAAGTTCAAGCTTGCGTGACATTTTCTCAAACACACAAAGTATACCTTCAATTTCTCATGGTATGAGAAACAACAGCAATAGTTTATATATATTTCATTAAACACTCGATAGGTAGCATCAAAATCAAAATGCAAGGATAATTTTATCATGTAAAGTATTTTTTGTAGTGATTTGTTTTGTATCCATATCTTTCTTGCTACCATCCTACAAAGAATGTATGTACTTGAAACAACACTTCGGTGAGTCATTTTATCAAACACTTGGTGAGCAACGTCAATATCAAAATAATCGAGTCACCGAACCGATTCGATCCAAGTTGAGGTTCGATCCGAGTTGATTCGAGCTAGGACAAGCTTGAACTCGGTTCAAAAAAAATGAGCTCGACTCGGCTCGAACTCAGTTTTGAACTGAGTCGAATCGAGCTTTTCGAGTTGAGTCAAGCGAGCCAATCGAGCTAACTCAGTTCATGTATAGCTCTACATATCGTTATAACCTATTTGTTCTATGGGATTAAATAGTATGGAATTGTATTAGATAGGATTAAAATATTTTTGCACAATGATTGCATGTTTGGAAATACCACGGTATTTGGGTCATCAAATCCTCATGTTTGGGATTAAATTATTGCTATTTAAAAAACAATGGATTAAGCAAAATCTAGTTTGGTGGACCATGGAATTGTAATCAAGGAACCAAATACACAATAGATGTCGGTCACTTGTATACATATATAACTAGAATGTCATGTGTAAATGGCGTGTGTGGATGGACAGCATGGATCAAACACATGCATCAATGTGGGGTCCACATGTGTAGTGGATTTCAAAATCCACCAAAAATCCTGCATGTGACCAAATGCAATTCGATCCCACGTAATCCCAACACTTCCCTTCCTCCCCAAACACCAGATGGAATTTACACAGGACCAAATGCAATTCCATCCCACCTAATTTCATCTAAGCCCATGTAATAAACAGGCCCTTAGGTCTTATAAGGTTTACGAACCTTATTTTTCAAATTGATAAAACTGCCCCCATTCTCTTCCATTCTATTAAGCGTCTCCTCATTCCCTCTCATTCAATGAAAATATCACTGAACCCTCTCCTCAAGTAAAAACACCCTAATATTTATTAGGGTCATCCAACCTACTAATAAGGTTACAGAGACCAAGCTACTAAGACATGAACAAAGGGAAGACATAATATCAACAACTGCGACTTGGCTGTAACCTCAGAGCCAACTATGTGTTGGGGGCCTTGCACAAAAACCTTAGGATCTAGCCTCCCAAAATAAATCAGAATTATGGGATAATAAAGTAATGAAATAAATCAAAGCATAAACCACATCACACAAGAGATTTTTATGTGAAAAACCCTCAAAGAGGTAAAAATCACAGGACCTCGTCCAAATCAACAATCCACTATGAAGTAGAACGTTACAACCTTCTTCACTCGCACAGGAGTGGATAAACAATAAGAGAATAAAAGAAAAACGGAGAGATCTCACCTATCAAGAGAACGTAGAAGCGCTCAGATGTTGATTGCACAGTAGATTACCTCTACGAGCATGACCTCCCTTCTACAAGCTCTCTCTCTCTCTCTCTCTCTCTCTCTCTCTCTCACACACACACACACACACCTTTGATAGCCCTAAACCCTTTAGCAAACTCTTGCAAAGTTTTAAGAAACTCTCTTACATTACCTAGAAAAGCCCTAGACACTCCTATTTATAGTTAAAGCAACCCTCTTCCGCACCTTGTTGCGAAAGGCCTCAGATTTCCGCAATCCACACAAGATCCGGACTCAAATCTACGTAAGCTCAACTAGTCGAGCCGAGTCCTCAACCAGTTAAGCGGCCTACTCGACCGGTGACGCAGGGATGAACGTGATGAGGATAAATACTCCGAATCCACGGAGCTTCTCTGGACTCCTCACAGAGACTTCTCGAATCCACGAGGAAAGAAAGCAGAAAATAGAAATAAATTCTAATAAATTCGAAACTGATTAATTGATCATTGATAATTCTCTAATGTGTCTCCTTACACTATTAATATAGAAAAAAATAAACTAAAATTCGTAATTACCAAAAATAGCAAAATTCTAACTCTAATAAAAATCCTAATTCTAATAAAACTCTTCTAAGGCCTAATTTGTAAAAATAAAAATTGCAAATAAACTTTCTCTATAAGAGTCTTAGTATAACTAAAAGTTATTTCTATAAGGAAAGAAAATCTAAAACTCTAAAAAAATATTAAAAAATTGGAATTACTAAAAATAGTAAAAAATTTCTAAAAATTCGTTTTTGAGCTGAAAGCGCGCATTTTCTGACGAAACGGATAGATCCGACCCACGTCGTGGGTCGGTTCACCTCAGATGGCCCGTTTCAGTAAAGATTGATAGGTTGTATGCCCCGTAACGATACCCGGATCAAAAGTTATGGTCAATTTGCGGCCCACCTCCTTTTGGCTCAACCATGCTGGGAATATCTCTGTGACACGTTCTACATCAACCGGTCAAGCACCTCCCTCGACTGGTTAAGCACCTCGGAGAAAATATATCAATTGGTCGCTAGACTTTGAGTCGAGCCCCACTCGACTGGTCGAGCGCCACCCACGACCAGTTGAGCAGCGCAGTGAATTACTCCGAATTTTCAACCCGCTGCATTGTTTCTCCCCTGAACCGAGGATGAAAACCACATCAAATCTCCTCCTTTCTGACTCAGGAGGAATTCACCTTCTTCAAGCCAGCCTAGTTTCTACAAACCTCAAATTTACCCTTGACCAAAGCCTTGGTCATCATGTTTGACCCATGATCGTCCGTATGGACCTTCTCAAGCTGTAACACATTCTGTTCCAAAGTATCTCCGATCCAGTGATACTGAATCTCCATGTGCTTCAACTTGGAATGCTGACTTGGATTCTTGCTCAAGTGTATAGCACTTTGACTATCGCAATAGACCACGTGTTTCTCCTGCTTCAGGCTAAGTTCCTGTAGGAACCTTTTCATCCAAAGCATCTCTTTACATGCCTCTGCGACTGCAATGTATTCGGCCTTTGTTGTCGACAATGTTACGACCTTCTGAAGCTTGCTCTGCCAAGAGACCGCTCTCCCTTCAAACGTAAACATGAACCCCGATGTAGACTTCTTGGAGTCTATATCGCTTGTCATATCTGCATCTGTGTAGCCCTCTAACATAGGTTTTCCGTCACCATAGCATAGGCTCAACCTGGATGAGTCTCTTAGATACCGCAGTATCCATTTCACCACTGCCCAATACTCTTTGCTAGGATTGGGAAGATACCGGCTGACAACACCAACCGCATATGCTATGTTAGAGCGTATACACACCATAGCATACATCAAACTTCCTACAGCTGACGCGTAGGATATCTTCTGCATCTCTTCCACCTTTGCCTTCGTCTTAGGACGCTGCCTGTCGCTCAATCTAAAGTGACCATCCAGTGGAGTACTGACCGGCTTCGCTGCATTCATATTGAACCGCTCTAAGATTTTCTCAATATACCGCTCTTGTAACAGTCAAAGCTTCCCGCTGCTTCTGTCACGGATTATCTCCATTCCTAGGATTTGTTTAGCCAGGCCCAAGTCTTTCATTGCAAACGACTTGCCCAACTCCTGTTTCAACCTATCGATCTTCTTGATGTATTTTCTCATTATGAGCATGTCATCAAAGTATAACAACAAAACTAAGAAATCACTATCTGAGAACTTGCGCGTAAACACACAATGGTCTGACTCCGTTCTGTCATACCCATGCTTCAACATAAACGAGTCGAATTTCTTGTACCATTGTCGTGGAGCTTGTTTCAACCCATACAAGCTCTTCCTCAGCCTACACACTATATGCTCTTTGCCATTGACTTTGAACCCCTCTAGTTGGTACATATAGATCTCTTCTTCCAGGTCACCATGGAGAAAGATAGTTTTAACATCTAACTGCTCTATCTCCAGATCCATGTTAGCCGTCAAGCCAAGCAACACCTATATGGATGTCATCTTCACCACTGGTGAGAATATCTCCTTGAAGTTTATACCTTTTCCTCTAACCAAACCCTTTCACTACAAGTCTGGCCTTGAACCTCATATGTGAATTCTTCTACTCAACCTTCATTCTGAACACCAACTCGTTGTTCAAAGCTTTCTTACACTTAGGCAATTTCACCATATCATAGGTGTAGTTCTTATGTAAGGATTTCATCTCCTCTTACATAGCTTTCAACCACTCCCCCTTATGCTCGTCGGCTAGGGCCTCAGGATAATCTTCTAGCTCTCTCCCATCAGTCAGCATGATGTACTCATGCAGCAAGTACCTCTTGGACGATTGTCTGTCCCTAGATGACCTCCTCACCTGTGGCTCAACGGTGGATCAAGTAAGGGTTGCTCCCCTGGTCCATCTTCTGAAGGAACCCCTTGTCTTCTGCACCTTACTATACTCCCCCGTCATCAGGCACCATGGGAGGAATAATCAGATCCATATCCTCTAGCTCACCTGAACTAGGCTAGTTCTTCTTTGGCTTACCAATGTCTTTTATACACTGATCTTCAAAGAAAACCACATCTCTGCTCCTGACGAGCTTCCTCTCGGTCGGATCCCACAATCTGTAACCAAACTTTTTATCACCGTACCCCAATAACACACACTGTCTAATCTTTATATCAAGCTTGGACCTCTCGTCCTTTGGTACGTGAACGGATGCCCTGCATCCAAACACCCTGAGATGACTGTACGATGGATCCTATCCAGTCCACACCTTCTCAGGCACTTCTTCATTCAATGGGGCTGATGGAGACCTATTTATCAGATACACTGTTGTGTGCATTGCTTTTCCCCAGAACGTCTTAGGCAATTTGGCATGGGATAACATGCATATGATTCTCTCTACAATGGTGCAATTCATTTGCTCAGCTACACCATTATGCTGGCGGTCTTGGGAACCGTCTGTTCATGTCGTATACCCAGGGACTTATAATACTCATGGAAGTCTCCAATGTATTCACCACCATTGTCAGTACGGATGCACTTTAATGATCTACTTGTCTCTCTCTCGACCATAGCATGAAACAATTTAAACACACCAAAGATCTTGTCCTTGGATTTCAAAGCATAAACCCAAACCCTCTTAGATGCATCATCTATAAAAGTGACAAAATACAATGCCCACCCTAGGTTTTTGTCCTCATAGGACCATAAAATCAGAATAAATCAAATCTAATGCATTCACTTTATTAACATGAGAAGCAGTTTTAATAAATGAAACTCTATGTTGTTTCCCTGATAAACAATGAATACAGGTTTTGAGAGGTATACATGTCACGTCTGGAATGAGCCGCTTCATTGCTAGTGCCTGAAGCCCCTTTTCACTCATGTGGCTTAGACCCCTGTGCCACATGTCAATAGCTGAATCTTCTGATGCGTTCAACCCACCCTTGCACACACTAACACTTGCCTTGTAAAGAGTACAACACTTCGTTCCTCTAACAGTGATCAACGAACTCTTAATGAGCTTCCAGCGCTCACCGGCAAACCGGCTTTCATAGCCGTCATTATCCAGCTTTCCCGTCGACATTAAGTTGAGGTGAAGGTCTAAGATATGCCTCATATCCCTAAGAACCAATGTGTAGCCCACATCGATCTTCACACAAATATCATCGACCCCTATAATCTTCGATACACCAGAATTTCTCATCTTTATGGTCCCATAGTCACCTGACAAGTAGCTTGTGAAGAAGTCCCTGCGTGGAGTCGCATGAAAAGAGGCTCCTGATTCTATCACCCAGTCAGTGTCCTAACTTGTAGCTGTGAGCCATACATCGTGATCTACTGAAAGAATAATTACAACGTCGCTATCTGAAGCGACCGCAGTGGAATCTGATTCATCTTCCTTCTCCTTTCCATTGCCTTTCTTGTCGTTCTTCTTACGACGACATTCATGCTTGTAGTGACCCTTCTTTCCACAATTTCAGCATTCAACATCCTTCTTGGTACTCGACTTACCTCTTGATTTATCTCGGGTCTTCCCGCCCTTCCTGTTCTTTTCTCTCCCCCATTCTTGTGTCACAAGGGTATCTTCTGAGTAGACCCATGAGACTTCCTCCTTGTCTCCTCATTGAAGAGACAACTGGTTACCTGTTCCATGGATACCTTTTCGTATGGCGCGGAGTACTTAGAGACACCACCAATGTCTCCCAACTATCAGGCAATGAGCTAAGCAATAACAAAGTCTGTAATTCATCATCCAGGACCATCTTCATAGCAAAGAGCTGGTTCAATATATTGTTGACCTCATTCATGTGCTCAGCCACATAACCACCATCTTTGAACTTGAGATTTACAAGTCATCTTATCAGGAAGATTTTATTACCAGCTGTCTTCCTCTCATACAGCCCTTCCAATTTTAACCATAGGCTAGCGGCTCAGGTCTCCGTAGACACATGGTTGAACACAGAATCATCCAACCATTGTCTAATAAACCCCACCGCATTTCTGTCCAACTTCTTCCAATCATCATCAGACAAATTCTTAGATTTTGCTGATATGCCTAAAATTGGAGAATATAAGTCCTTGCAACAAAGCAAGTCCTCCATCTTAGCCTTCCATATGGTCCAGTTAGAACCACTGAGGCTGATCATCCTTGATGAACCACCTTCCATAATTTAAAAACCGATCCCACTCCGTTCAATGAACTTAACTTTGATACCACTTTGTTGGGGGTCTTGCACAAAAACCTTAAGATCTAGCCTCCCAAAACAAACTAGAATTATGGGATAATAAAGCAATGAAATAAATCAAAGCATAAACCGTAACACACGAGATTTTTACATGAAAAACCCTCAAAGAGGTAAAAACCACGAGACTTCGTCCAGATCAACAATCCACTATGAAGTAGAACATTACAACCTTCTTCACTCACGCGGGAGTGGATAAACAATAAGAGAATAAAAGAAAAATAAAGAGATCTCACCTATCAAGAGGACGTAGAAGCGTTGAGATGTTGATTGCAATGTAGATCATCGCTACGAGCATAACCTCCCTTCTATAAGCTTTCTCTCTCTCTCTCTCACACATTTGATAGCCATAAACCCTTTAGTAAACCCTTGCAAAACTTTAGGAAACCCTCTTGCATTGCCTAGAAAAGCCCTAGGCACCCCTATTTATAGTTTAGGAAACTCCCTTCCACACTTTGTTGTGAAAGGCTTCAGATTTCCGCAGTCCATGCAAGATCCAGACTCAAATCTGCATAAGCTCGACTGGTCGAGTTGAGTCCTCGATTGGTCGAGCACCTCCCTCGACTGGTCGAGCACCTTGGAGAAAATACATCAACTGGTGCTGGACTTTGAGTCGAGACACACTTGACTAGTCGAGCAGCGTGGTGAATTACTTCGAATTTTCAACCAGCTGCACTGTCTCTCCCCTGAATTGAGGAGGAAAACCCCATCACTATGTGGGTGCGACCTTGAAGGTAGGACCTTCCTCGATATATGCAATATATGTGCACGTCACCATCCATATATTTTTCCAACTTATTTTAGGGAATAATCCTAACTATGAAGAAGATAGAAATTTTAGGTGGACTACATAATAGGAAAAGTGGTTGTTGATCGCCCACCACTAAAAACTTCAAAGGGTCCAGCGGAATTTCTTTTGACCATCCGACCTCTTGATAATGTCACATAGAATTGAAAGGAAAAATTAAAATTTAGGTTGATTCAAAACTTAAGTGACTCACAGAAGGTTTTTAATGGTCAATAACTAATGTTTCATGTGATGTTGTCTACTTGATATTTGTATTTGCTTCATTTTTTTTTATGATGCCCAAATATAATCTAGAAAAACATATAAACATCATGGATACACGCCTCATACATCAAGGGAGCCCGTGCCGTCAAGGTTGCACTCACATCCATGGTTTTAGGGTCACTGCTAAGTCGTGCTCCAATATCTTGGCGCAAATTGGGTACTACCTCACCAAGACCTAGCTAGAGTTAGGTGGTCCTGTTAAGGGCTTTGCGGGGCCCACCATGATGTATATATTTTATCCATGTCATCCATCCATTTTGATAGATCATTTTAGCCCATGATCCCCAAAAAGGAGGCAGATTAAAAGCTTCACTAGGTGTCTCTAATGAAATTTGGACCATCTGATGGCTGACATGGAGTCAACAATAGATATATGATAGTGTGTGTGTGTGTGTGTATATATATATATATATATATATAAGACTAGAATTTACTCAAATTTCTAATGTGACAGGATCCGGGTACCCAACAAGTTACAAGCATATGTCATTCGTAAATCTAGAATGCATATGCATGCGTGCTCAGTTAACATGGGCATTAGCTATGTAGGCCCAGATCAGAAAATTTCAAATCCAATATAACCTAAAGCTAAGAGCTCCATGCCTGAACCCTGCGGAGGGGTTGAAAAGAGAAGGTAATGATGATATGAATGCTGTCCATAACACCTCCATGCATCATACTCGTATCATCTGACCTTGAGCCTCCTCTCTCTCTCTCTCTCTCTCTCTCTCTCTCTCTCTCTCTCTCTCTCTCTCTCCCCCCTTAGTAACTCGGTTTGGTTTTGGGTTGCACACTACTTTTCATAAGATTGATTAAATGGCTCAATTGAACACTGTTTTGGAGCCGTCGCTAACCAAAATAAAAGCTTCAGAATCCACGGTTGGCTATAATCTATGAAATCGCCTTAAGATGGGGAAACCCAAAGGATTCCCGACTCTAGTGACTCTTGGATAGGTCTGTGCCATTAATTTTGGGTAACGGCCGCAGTGACAAAAAAGGAAGAGGTTATGCACTCTTTTACTGCTCGTATAAAATACGGTATCTACTTTGCCAGACTATATGCTTTCAAAGGGAATTCAAAAAATTTCCAGTTAAATGCTAAACTTTAAATATCTAACTATGAAAGGTAGACTGAAAATGGAATGAAAATGATAGAAAAGAGTTTTTTGATAAAAGTATGGAAAAGAAATGAATAGAGAGATTTCGATTACTCCTTTAGATTACGCATTTTCTGATATAGAAGATCCCCTAAGGAGAGGCAACTGCAAATCATACTCTATGTGATGTCAGAGCAAAGCCTACTACTCGCAGGTAAAAAATTTATTGGGGTGTACAAACTGAGAAAAAAAAAAGATCCAGAATATATGCTTTGGCTTTGAAATTGAAATAGAATAGAAGAGATCTAAAAAATAAAGAGAGATTAAGAGAATGGAAGAGATCAAGAGAATAGAAACCTGTCTCTACTTTTTTTTTTTTTTTTCATCATTTCTCAGTCACAGACTCTACCTGAGTCTGATTACCCTCATTCTCCCCCTCTTTTTACTCTTTTGTGAGCCATCCGTGTTCTTAGTTACGGGGTCCTTTAAATGGGCATTTGAAAAGGGACATGTAAGAGTTTTTAGATAGGTTCGGTTCTCCCGAGCCTCCGATCAAAGTGCTAAGTCATTAGAAGTAGTACTTACGCTCGGGAAATTGAAGCACAGATGAAGGGATCAAAGCAATCGAGCATCTATTAGTGTGTGTTGATTGGGTCAATGCACATTGATAAATACTCGCAACCAACTAAGCGTCCATCAGCTCTGCACAGAGCCGATTGAAGCACGACCGCCTTTATGCAGATTGGCGGTAGCACTACCACCTTTGTGCAAAGTGGCAGCCAATTAGCTCTCAACTGCTGGTTCGCTGTGCTGGGCTAATCCTGGCTCAATCTGAATCGTCAGTTGCTTTACTGGGGGTGTTTTTTTTTTTTTAACACATCCACTCTGATTGGGGATCCCACCATAGTTACAAAGCTACATGGTCATGTTTTGATAGTGGAGTGTTTACAAAGCTCAAATAAACCACACCACAGAAAGCAGTGGGAAAGTGGGGATTGAAAGCTTATAATTAAAAGCTTCTCAAGCAGCACAAAAGTTTTGTATCAAGCTGATATTTATATTTTCCCTTCATACATGGGTCTATGCGACCTTATGAATAGGTTGGACGGCAAATAAACATCATAGATAGGAATTTAATCCCCACTACTTTCTTCGGCGTGGTCCACTTAAGCCTTAAATTCACTTCTTTTTTGGGCTCATGGAAAAAAAATGATCTATTAAAATGGATGAACAACATAAATAAAACATATACATCACAATGGGCCCCACATATCTTCTGATATGATTGTCCATCTCTAGTTAGGTCGTGGTGGGGTAGTAGCCAATCTGTTTCACTGAGCTTCTCCGGCCTGAGCATGTTTTACACCGATTGTTAGAAACTTCCTAGGGCCCATCTAACCAGTAGATAAGGCACACAAACATGGATGAAAGGCAAGATAATAAAATCTGCTTGATCTGAACTTTCTAAGTCCAATATCTTTTTAATGGGAAGTGTTCCATCACTAGCATTTTTGTAGTGGGGTCCATTTGTGTTTTGGACATACCTCATTTTTTGGCTCATGGCTTAAAATTCGATAGCAGAATGGATGGGCGGTGTCAATCACACATACGTGTAGGTGTGCCGGGTAAATCTTAGGGGCTGTTTGATTTTTAATTTTCCACTATAAATTCATGGAAATACATCGTTATCACTCACTCCACCCGTTTGAAATTGAGAAAATGACCACCGTAGACAAAACCTTTTATCTAGTGGTTTTTACGAAGGAATACAAACTTTAGTTACCAACTTAGACTAGTACGTGCGGACAGCGACGTTGAGGACGAAACTACCCCTCCTTTTCATCGCAAAGACGAGCGCTGACGCTCCTCCAACGGAGGAGTTGTACGAACGACTTAAAAGAGATAAAAGTTACATACCCCACAGCTATATATTTATCATATACACAACGTTCATCCATATTTCGATATCATTTCGGAGCAATATCCAAAAAAAAAAATCATATCCAAAGATCAACTGGACCACACCACAAAGAGCAGCGGGGAAATTGATTTTCACCGTTAAAAATTTTGTAGGGCCCACCATAACATTTATTTTCCATCTAATCTATTCATAAGGTCACAAAGGCCTGGATGAAGAGGAAAAAAATTTTTCATAATGATCCAAAAATTCTGTAACCCCTAAAAGGGTTTCAATGGTAGACGTTCAATTCCCCACTGCCTTTTATAGTGTGGTCCACTTGATAGTTAGATTTGTCTTATTTTTCGTATCAAGCCTTAATATGAGCTCGGCAAATAGATGAACGATTTAGATATAACACAGATCTCATGGTGGGGCCCACAGAAGCAACAAAAATTTCAAAGAAAAAAAAAACAGAATTTGCGATGAATCGCGGATTCCGCGATTCCACCGCAACTCACTGTAGGATTTGGGGATGGATCGCGGAATCCGCGATTGATCCCCGGTTTAAATAAAAGGGTATGGCTACGGATTATAACCGTAGCTATAGCCGTATCCTGTGTACTTTTCTTTTTAATTTTTTTTCCTTTTTTTCCTTTTTTTTTTTTTTACATTTAGAATTTTATTCTACCTACATTTTTCTCTAACACACACACATATATATATATATATATATGTATATATAAGCATTAAAAAAAAATCTATCCTTTTTTTCATTTCTTTCTTTATTCATATAATGAGAATATCTTCTAAAGCAAAATTAGTTACTTGACGTACCATATATGATTTTAGGGCTGAAAGTTGGGTGGGTTCAACCCAACCAACTTATGACCCACCCGACATTGGGTTGGGCTTGGGCAGGATGTATCGGGTTTGGTCTTAGGGTTGGGTCATACAAATACCAACCCGTTAAAACTTGGAAACGAAATCGCCGGGATTGACCGTCAAATGCATGGAAATGACCGTGAAGTGAAGAGGATTAACCGTGAAGTGCATCGAAATGACTGTGAATCTAAACGGAATCGTCAGAATTGACCGTAAAATGCATGGAAATGACCATGAAGTTAAGCAAATTGACCATGAAATGCATGGAAATGACCGTGAAGTGAAGGGAATTGACTGTGAAGTGCATTAAAATGATCGTGAATCTAAACGGAATCGCTGGAAATGACCGTGAAATGCATGAAAATGACCGTGAAATGCATGGAAATGAGCGTGAAATAAAGTGAATTGACCATGAAATGCATGGAAATAGAGGTGGGCATCGAGCCGAGTCGAGTCGAGGTGGGCCAAGCTTGGCTTGGCTTGTCCATGATGTACTCGAGCTCAAGCTTGGCCTCGAGCTTAACATTGAAGCTTGACTTGTTTACCAAAGCTGTCAAGTCGAGTTCGAGTTGAGCTAGTGGTTCGAGTCGAGTCGAGTTTACCTCGAGTCGAGCTCGAGCTTGTTGGGTGAGAGAGTAATGGATTCTGTTCTTGATCCTCCTCCATTGATGAAAAATTCAAAAATCTTAAGAGAATCAAAGCAAAACCCGATGAAAAAATCAAACAAAGCTTCGAATCGAATGAGGAAACCTGTAAGAACCGATCTGTTCTTGATCTTCTTCCACCAGTAAAAATCCAAGTACTAGAAAAGAAACAGAGCAGAACACAGATCAGAAATCCAAAGAGCTCTAGCCAATTAGATCATTAGATTTCCTTGAAGCTCTAACAAATCTGAGAAGAACCCATCTCGAATTTCTTGGGTTTCTCACTTAAGAAGTAGATCTTAAGAGATTGAAATCATACTATTTGTAGAGCTAAAATGAAAACTGGTGGTGGTGGTCGGGGCGGGTGTGCAGCTGGCAATGGGCAGAGAAAGAAAAGAGAGGGAAAGGGAAAGGGTGCGTGCGGTCGGGTAGAGACTCTAGTGTTTATTTTTTATTTTTTTATTTTTAAGTTTAAACTTAAAACTTATATTAATATGTAATATATTTATTAATCGAGCCGAGTCGAGCTCGAGTTCGAGCTTCGAGTCAAGTTGAGTTGAAATGCCACCTGGTCGAACTTGGCTTGAACTCAACTCGAGCTTCAAATAATTAGCTTGGCTCGGCTTGAATCGGCCATTCAAGCCGAGTCAATCCGAGCTGAGTCGAGCGAGTTTTTCAAGCTAGCTTGACTCGTGAATAGCCCTACATGGAAATGACCGTGAAGTGAAGGGAATTGACCATGAAGTGCATGAAAATGACCGTGAATCTAAATGGAATCGCCAAAATTGACCGTGGAATGCATGAAAATGACTGTGAAGTGAAGCGAATTGAATGTGAAATGCGTGGAAATGACCGTGAAGTGAAGGGAATTGACCGTGAAGTGCATCGAAATGACCGTGAATCTAAACAGAATCGCTAAAAATGATTGTGAAATGCGTGGAAATGACCGTGAAGTTAAGTGAATTGACCGTGAAATGCATGGAAATGACCGTGAAGTGAAGGTAATTTATTGGAAATTGAGTGGGACAAACTAAAAATTAAGCGGGACAAACTGAAAATTGAGCGTGCCAAACTAGAAATTGAGTGGGTCAAACTGAAAATTGAGCTGGCCAAACTGGAAATTGAGCAAGACAAATTGAAAATTGAGTGGGACAAACTGGAAATTGAGCTGGCCAAACTGGAAATTGAGAGAGACAAACTAGAACTTGAGCGGGCAAAACTGGAAATTGAGCGGGACAAACTGGAAATTGAGCGGGACAAACTGGAAATTGAGCGGGTCAAACTGAAAATTGAGCGGGCCAAACTGGAAATTGAGCAGGCCAAATTGAAAATTGAGCGGGACAAACTGGAAATTGAGCTGGCCAAACTGGAAATTGAGAGAGACAAACTGGAAATTGAGTGGGCCAAACTGAAAATTGAGCGGGGCAAACTGGAAATTGAGCGGGCCAAACTAGGCCAAACTGAAAATTAAGCGAGAAAAACTGGAAATTGAGCGGGCCAAACTAGACTACGTGTCAAAATTCTACGTGATAGGACACTATTAGCTTTTCCATTTTGGTTTACCATAGACGGTTCACATTCAACTGAAAAAAAATAAAGGTCTAGATATTGGTAGCTGGGAGGTTCAAATGACAGGTTTTCTAGGACCTACTCTATCCACCATTGGACACAACAAACCAACAGTCTGGATTAATGAACTATGTTCTTCATTTATTTGAGATGAAAGACGGTTTATACCGTCAAAATATGTGTACTAATCATCACATGATTCCTCCTCCACTATGATGAAACACGTGGGAGATGTCAACCATTCATCAGATGGGTCTAGAACATATGCCTCACCTACCCCAGAAAGCCATCTCTATCTCCTTACGTGGTGACCCACGCATACAAAGATTAACTATAAGGGTCAGGTCTAATTCATGACCCAAATAGTCTGATTTGCGAAGATGTAACACCCAATCTTAAAACGACCTAGATCTAAGCATGTCAGCATCCCAATCTTAAAATGGGGTCAGCTACAACGGGTCATTGATGTATTGTAACAAGACAAGTAGGATTATAGTTGTTGGATTTGGGTCATATTGAAACGATATCAGTTTGGCCTGCTCAATTTCCAGTTTGGCCCGCTTAATTTCTAATTTGTCCCGCTCAATTTTCAGTTTGTCCCCCTCAGTTTTTAGTTTATCCCGCTCAATTTCCAGTTTATCCCGCTCAATTTCCAGTTTGGCCCACTCAATTTCCAATTTGTCCAGCTCAATTTCCAGTTTGGCCCACTCAATTTTCAGTTTGTTCCCCTCAATTTCCAGTTTGTCCTAGCCCGCTCAATTTTCAGTTTGGCCCGCTCAATTTCCAGTTTGTCCCGCTCAATTTTTAGTTTGGCCCGCTCAATTTCCAGTTTGGCCCGCTCAATTTCCAGTTTGTCTCGCTCAATTTTCAGTGGGCCAAACTGGATATTGAGCAGGCCAAACTGGAAATTGAGCAGGACAAACTGAAAATTGAGCGAGCCAAACTGGAAATTGAGCGGGACAAACTGGAAATTGAGCGAGACAAACTGGAAATTGAGCGGGCCAAACTGGAAATTGAGCGGGACAAACTGGAAATTGAGCGGGCCAAACTAAAAATTGAGCGAGACAAAATGGAAATTGAGCTGGCCAAACTGGAAATTGAGTAGGACAAACTGGAAATTGAGCGGGCCAAATTGATCCGAGTCCGACTTAGTCAGGAAAACCGAGTTGGATCAGATTGGCCCAGGTTCGGATCGATAACAAGAAAAAAAAAACAGGAGAGAGAGAGACAGAGAGATTTTGTACATTGATTCATATTGCCATTGCAGTTCTGAACCTGAGGAAGAGATAGGGCCATTGTAGCTCTGAACCTGAGGAAGAGAGATGGCCATTGCAGCTCTGAACCTGAGGAAGAGAGAGGGCCATTGCATCTCTGAACCTGAGGAAGAGAGAGGGCCATTGCAGCTCTTGTCAAAATCAGTTTTGAAACAATCATTGTAATTCTTAGGTGGGCTACTTCTTTTTCTACCCCAAAACTTTAGAATAAGCATGCAAAATTCCCTCCGGAAAATATTAATTGGTTGGAAACATGTATTGGAATTGAAATCAAACTTGAAATCCTTAAGGTCTGTTTGGATAAGGTGAATCAAAAAGGTGAAAATGGAAAAGAAAAGTGGAATTTGAAAGCATTTGTTCCCTAGGTAAAACCACTGAATTTTCATTTCCTTCTCACTTGCTTGTAATGTTGCAAGAGTTGCTATGGAAAATATGCAATTTCATTCCCTTTCATCTGTTTGGATTGGCATGTAAAAGTGAGGAATTCTAACTGAAATTTATATGGTGTTCCACTACAATTGTGACAATAACATACACACCTATGCTATAGGTAACAATCCTACGGCCACATATTGATGCTAGAAGAAAATTCTACAGCCACATGGACATAATGAGACTCCAATGTACAAGTCGGGTGTCGTCAGTCATCTGTCAATATAAGTGGGTTGCACTTATCTACTTGTTGTCAGCCATCTGTCAATACTACAGCTTATATGCATATTTTCCTTGCTGGAGATCCCCCTTTAGGCATATAATCCATTTCTTGCTTCTCCTTTCAAAATTTCTTCCGTAAGGAATTGTTTAAGGCCCATTTCCAGCCACAACCACAACATTTGCAAATATCAAAACAACATTTAAAGCATCAATTCGAAGATTTGAAGCTCGGTATCCGATTTTAGGAAAATTAAAAAGAAAAGTTTAAAAAAAATAAAAAGTTAAATTTAGATTATTGAACAATTTCTTCATCTGTAAGTATCCATTTGATAGGAAGCTATAGGATGGTGCTCACTGCTCAATTTGAAATGCAAAGGACCTAAAAAAAAATAAAAATCAATGTGAATGTTAACAGGGTAAATCTTCAAATGAATGAATTAGAAATGAGTTTGCTTTACTAAGTATTGAGATAAAAGGATAATTTTGTGGAATGTTGTATTGAAAGAAAGGCCGAAGCCAAAAGAATACAAACATAAAAGAAAACATACTACAGTTGAGATGTGAATGTCATTTCCACCCAGTTGACCCCGAACCGTTGTCCAACCCCGGTCGACCCTGAAACCCGCATTCAAATCTTTGGGTGGTTGGTTTGTAATTATTTTGATTGTGAGAGTATTGAATTTGGGAGTGGAAAAGTAATTGCTAGTGGTGGTCATGGGGGTTTTTTAGGCCATTGCACTTTCAAAGATTTGAACTTGTAACTGTTTGTAAGTTTTGGGAGATGGTTCTTGTTGGCATTGGTGTGTCATTTGTGTGGTGGTGAGAGTATCAGATTAAACAAAAACGGAATCAATGTTGTTTTGTAGTTTAATACTGAACGCGAGAATTGTTTGAGACTTTTGAGTTGGTAGTTATTTTGTTTTTGAATGATTTCTTTTAGAAATTGGAAATCAACATTTTCTTGGACATTTTTTTCTTTTTCTAAGAGATGAAATTTTGGCATTCGTTGTTTAATTTGTTTGGGAGTGAGTCTTGGATTTAAGGAAATTAGGAATTCAGCGAGGGAACCTAGAAATAGAGCCAGAGAACGTAGTAATTGAGCGAGGGAACGTAGGAATTCAGTTTGGCCTACTCAATTTCCAGTTTGTCCCGCTGAAATTCTAGTTTGTCCCGCTCATTTCCATGTTTGCCCGCTCAATTTCCAGTTTGGCCTGCTCAATTTCCAGTTTGGCCTGCTCATTTTCCAGTTTATTCCGCTCAATTTCTAGTTTGGCCCGCTCAATTTTCAGTTTGGCCCACTGAAATTCTAGTTTGTCCCGATCATTTCCATGTTTGCCCGCTCAATTTTCAGTTTGGCCCTCTCAATTTCCAGTTTGTTCCGCTCAATTTCCTTTGTCCTACTCATTTTCATGTTTGCCCGCTCAATTTCCAGTTTACCCGCTCAATTTCCAGTTTATCTCGCTCAATTTCCAGTTTGGCCCGCTCAATTTCCAGTTTGGCCCGCTCAATTTTCAGTTTGGCCCGCTCAATTTCCAGTTTGTCCCGGTCAATTTCCAATTTGGCATGCTGAAATTCTAGTTTGTCCCACTCATTTCCATGTTTGCCTGCTTAATTTCCAGTTTGGCCCGCTCATTATGAGCTTAGCACAATAGCCCATAATGATGTGTTCTTGTCGTGGGTCCCATCATGTTCTAATTTTTTGTTTCTTATCCAAAATTCCAAGATTTTCAAGTTCCCATCATGTTTGGATTTTTAAAATAACCCCCAGTTCAAAGATTTTCAAGGTCATTTCTATGCATTTTACGATCAATCCCAGCAGTTCCGTTTCTCATTTCACTCAGGAATGGGAAGTCAATGTATATATTGTCCCCATATGTGATATTGACATGTAAGAGTCTACATGTGAGATGAGTCACCGAAAATGATGTGGACTAATAAAAGCATTTCACGGTCAATTCGCTCCACTTCACGGTCATTTTCATGCATTTCACGGTCAATCCCAGCGACTCCGTGTTGATTCACGGTCATTTCCATGCATTTCACGGTCAATTCCCTTCACTTCACGGTCATTTTCATGCATTTCACGTTCAATTCCGGTGATTTCGTTTCATTTCACGGTCAATTCCCTTCACTTCACGGTCATTTTCATGCATTTCATGTTCAATTCTGGTGATTCCGTTTCATTTCATGGTCAATTCCCTTCACTTCACGATCATTTCCATGCATTTTTTTTCTAAACAAAGAAGCTAAAATATAGGACAACTACTCCATTACAAGTCGCATTTTGTATCAAACAATTTATTTGGGAGAGGGAAATCCGACATATCTTATTAGCTTGACGGGAGGCATTGGAATTTCTTTTGCCATCAACACAAATGATCTGCACTCAATTATAATTAATTTATAAGGAACTTATATATTAATTGGGTTCGTGTTGGGTCAGGCAACCCGAGCCCAACCCAAGTTTTATCGGGTTGGTGTTTGTATGGCCCAACCCCAAGACCAAACTTGATACATCCTGCCCAAGCCCAACCCAATGTCAGGTTGGTCACTGGTTGGTCGGGTTGAGCCTGCCCAACTTTTAACCTTAAAATCATATATGGTACGTCAAGTAACTAATTTTGGTTTAGAAGAAATTCTTGTTATATGAATAAATAAAGAAATGAAAAAAAGAGATAATTTTTTTATATGTTTATATATACATATTTATATAAATATGTGTTAGAGAAAAATGTAGGTAGAATACAATTCTCCATGTAAAAAAAAAAAGAAAAAAAAAGAAGAATAAGAAGAAGAGGAAGAAGAAGATATGGATAGGGCTATAGCTACGGTTATAATCCGTAGCCATAGATCGAAGTTGGAGTCGCGGAATCCACGACAGCGACTTGCGGTGGAATCGCAGGAGCTGCGATTGATCGCCGGGCTTTGGTTATAGCTACAGTTATAATCCGTAGCAATAGAAAAACCGTAACCATAAGTTCCTTTTTTTTGTTTTTTTTTTTCTTTTGTTTTTGTAATCCATACCGCCTTTTGTGGGTCCCATCATGAGGTTTGTGTTATATCCAAACCGTCCATCTATTTGGCGAGCTCATATTCAGGCTTGAGACGAAAAATAAGATAGATCTAACTATCCAATGGACCACACCTTAAAAGGCAACGAGGAATTGAACGTATACCATTGAAACCCTTTTAGGGGTTATAGAAGTTTTGGATCATTATGAAATTTGTTTTTCTTCTTCATCCAGGTCTTTGTGACCTATGAATGAACTTAGACGGGGAGGATTTCTCACAAACATCATAGTGGGCCCCCAAAAAGTTTTTAATGGTCGACGCTCATTCAACACTGTTTCCTGTAATGTGGTACACTTGAGATTTGGATATACCTCATTTTTGGTCGCATACCATAAAATGATATGGAAAAATATATGGACGGCATGGATGAATAGCATACATCATGGTGGGGCCCACAGACCACCGATCATCCGCCATTGGCTGGTGGCAGGGGAGTACCCGATCCGTTTCCGTGAAAGGAGGGGTAGTTTCATCCTCAAAGTCGTTGTCCGCATGTGCTAGTCTAAGTTGGTAACTAAAGTTTGTATTCCTTCATAAAAATCGTTGGGTAAAAGGTTTTGTCTACAGTGGTCATTTTCACTTCCCTCGCTCAATTCCTAGCTTCCCTTGCTGAATTTGTAGGTTTCCTAGCTCAATTCCTAGCTTACCTCTTTCAATCCCTAGGTTCCCTTGTTCAAATCCTATGTTCCCTCGCTCAATTCCTAGCTTCCCTAGCTCAATTCCTAGCTTCCCTTGCTGAATTCGTAGGTTCCCTCGCTAAATTTCTAGCTTCCCTCGCTCAATTCCTAGCTTGCTTCGCTCAATCCCTAGGTTCCCTCGCTCAATTCTTAGCTTCCCTCGCTGAATTTGTAGGTTCCCCTGCTCAATTCGTAGCTTCCCTCCCTCAATTCGTAGGTTGCCTCGCTTAATTTATAGGTTCTCTCGCTCAATTCCTAGCTTTCCTCGCTCAATCCCTAGGTTCCCTCGCTCATTTCCTAGGTTCCCTCGCTCAATTTTTAGCTTCCCTCGCTAGATTCATAGGTTGCCTTGCTTAATTTGTAGGTTCTCTCGCTCAATTCCTAGCTTCCCTCGCTGAATTTGTAGGTTCCCTCGCTCAATTCCTAGCTTCCCTTTTCTAAACAGAGTGAAAAAGAAGCTGAAAGTCATGACAAGAAAGCTACATATCCTGGGATGTGATGAAGTGCTAGGAGGTTGAACTCTTATTTAAGTTTATTCGGATTTTATGAGGAATTTTCGAGGCAGTTTCAGCAAGTAGCTTGGAGTCATCATAACAGTAAGATTTTTTTGTAGCTTGTGGACCCATCTGATGAGTGAACGATACAGATTTTTCTGCCGCCTTTTTCCTTTTTTTAAAATGAACACCTGCAAGGAAATGCTTGTCTTGTATTCTTTATAAGCTAGCATTATACCAAAGAAAGTTATATAAACTGCTCGCAGAAGGTATGCCGATTCACTCTCACTTATCTCATGATTCTTGTTTTCTATGCCCTACTACTTTGCATGTCTTACACCTTTGTATGATGGTTGTTCTTTCTTTCTTATTACGAATCATTGCTGAGAAATGAATGATGGTTATCATACACATTAATTTGACGTGAAGCTTACCGGAAGAGCTGAGGCTTTGGCGCAAAGCAAGAGTGCCTAGAAAAAGGTTCAATTTTTTAACATTTTTTCATGCATAATTCTTTATTTTCATTGATAATTTCATTGAATTGAAGTTGGGTTTCTTTATTGTACGGATTCCAAAGGACTCAAGTGGTAATTGGAATCTTTCATGATTGGAACAACTAAACATTTTGAATTTCAAGAATCAGAGGTAAACCATTTATGGCTTGTAACTTCAATATTGTATATAAACAAGTTATGGTGGCTAGGCACCCCACAATTTCTGCATGCTCATTTCAGTTATGCCCAAAAGATGTGGGCTACATTTCTAGGCAAATTCAACATCAAATGGGTTTCTCAGGTGGTACCACACCATGAGAAACAGTGATGATGGAGAATTTTGTTATGGACCACATCATAATAAATTTCTTAGATACATAATGTCAAAATGCTATGTTTGATGGAGAAGTGTTTTTACATGTAGTGAACTTAGAGTAGTGAACTTATTTTAACTAGATTGGGACTTTGATTTCCAACTGCTCTATGCTTCTCAGTTCTTCAGTTTGTTTGCCACTTATAAGACATCTAAATCACCATCATCTAAGCCTTATCCCGACTAAATGGTGTTGGCTTTTGAGACATCTAAATAAACAGTGAAAATTACATATGTGCTACACCAACCAAGGCTTTAGAACTTCTGCTTTGCCCCGCCTAATTTAAAGTTTCCCTATCTCACCTTATACTTACCCTAGCTCAAATCTTATGTTGTCTTGCTCAATTTCTACGTTGCGTCACTCAATTTGTAGGTTACCTCGCTCAATTGCTAGGTTCCGTTGCTCAATTTATATGTTGCCTTGCTCAATTTCTATCTTCCCTCGCTCAATTCCTAGGTTCTTTCGCTCAATTTTTCGGTTGCCTTGCTGAATTTCTAGCTTCCTTGGTTCAATTCCTAGGCTGTCTCGCTCAATTCCTAGGTTCCCTCGCTCAATTCCTAGGTTCTCTCGCTCAATTCCTAGGTTGCCTCACTCAATCCCTAGGTTCCCTCGTTCATTTCTTAGGTTCACTCGCTCAATTCCTAGCTTCCCTCGCTCAATTCCTAGCTTCCCTTGCTGAATTTGTAGGTCCCCTCGCTCAATTCCTAGCTTCCCTCGCTTTGTAGGTTCCCTTGCTCAATTCCTAGCTTCCCTCGCTCAATTTGTAGGTTCCCTCGCTCAATCCCTAGGTTCCCTCGCTCAATTTGTAAGTTCCCTCGTTCAATTCCTAGCTTCCCTCCCTCAATTCCTAGCTTCCCTCCCTCAATTCCTAGGTTCGCTCGCTCAATTTCTAGCTTCCCTCCCTCAATTCCTAGCTTCCCTCCCTCAATTCCTAGGTTCCCTCGCTCATTTCCTAGGTTCGCTCGCTCAATTTCTAGCTTCCCTCGCTAAATTCCTAGGTTCCCTCTCTCAATTCCTAGCTTCTCTCGCTCAATTCCTAGCTTCCCTCGCTGAATTTGTAGGTTCCCTCACTCAATTCCTAGCTTGCCTCGCTCAATCCTTAGGTTCCCTCGCTCAATCCTTAGGTTCCCTCGCTCATTTCCTAGGTTCGCTCGCTCAATTTCTAGCTTCCCTCGCTAAATTCCTAGGTTCCCTCGCTCAATCCCTAGGTTCCCTCGCTCATTTCCTATGTTCGCTCGCTCAATTTCTAGCTTCCCTCGCTAAATTCATAGGTTCCCTCACTCAATTCCTAGCTTCCCTCGCTCAATTCCGAGCTTCCCTCGCTCAATCCCTAGGTTCCCTCGCTCAATTCCTAGCTTGCTTCACTCAATCCCTAGGTTCCCTCGCTCAAATCCTATGTTCCCTCGGTTATTTCCAAGGTTCCCTCGCTCAATTCGTAGGTTGCCTCGCTTAATTTGTAGGTTCCCTCGCTCAATTCCTAGCTTGCCTCGCTCAATCCCTAGGTTCCTTCGCTCAAATCCTATGTTCCCTCGGTCATTTCCTAGGTTCCCTCGCTCAATTCGTAGGTTGTCTCGCTTAATTTGTAGGTTCCCTCGCTCAATTTCGTAGGTTGCCTCGCTTTATTTGTAAGTTCCATTGCTCAATTCCTAGCTCAATTCATAGGTTATAGCTCGATTTGCCATATGTGGGCCCAAAGGGCCATTTCAGCTAATAAGTGGCACTTGGGGCCAATTGAACTAAGCTGCAAGGTATATTTCAGCTAATAAGTAGCACCTGGGACACCTCCATAGTTTAGTAGTGAAATTAAAGTCTTATTTAGGTACGTTTTCTATGCATTTCTCAGTCATTTCCCTTCACTTCACGGTCAATCCTGACGATTCCATGCATTTCTCGCGACCTTACTAACAAAAAATGACCCATATAGGGTTAGTATGGGAGTACAAGTGTCACTATGGCCATTTATATCAAAACTGGAGTTATATATAACCCCATTTTCTCACACCTCTCTAACTTGCATGAATTTTCTATTTTTTCCTAGGGCATTTCAAAAGGGGAAATAAGGAGAAGAGAAGAGGAAGCTCGGAGAAGTGAGATCCAACCAAGGAACATTTCTAGTGATTCCGTTTAGATTCACGGTCATTTCGATGCACTTCACGGTCAATTCTCTTCACTTCACGATCATTTCCACGCATTTCACGTTCAATTCGCTTCACTTCACAGTCATTTTCATGCATTTCACGGTCAATTCCGACAATTTCGTTTAGATTGACGGTCATTTCCATGCACTTCATGGTCAATTCCCTTCACTTCACGGTCATATCCATGCATTTCATGATCAATTCGCTTCATTTTACGGTCATTTCCATGCATTTCACGGTCATTTCCAACGATTTCATTTTGATTCACAGTCATTTCGATGCACTTCATGGTCAATTCCCTTCACTTCACGGTCATTTCCACGCATTTCACGGTCAATTTGCTTAACTTCATGGTCATTTCCATGCATTTCACGGTCAATTCCAACGATTCCGTTTTTATTCACGGTCATTTCGATGCACTTCACAATCAATTCCCTTCACTTCACGGTCATTTCCATGCATTTGACGATCAATCCCGGCGATTCCGTTTCTAAGTTTTATTGGGTTGATGTTTGTATATCCCAACCCCAAGACCAAACCTGATACATCCTGCCCAAGCCCAACCCAATGTCGAGTGGGTCACAGGTTGGTCGGGTTGAACCCGCCCAACTTTCAGCCCTAAAATCATATGTGGTTCGTCAAGTAACTAATTTTGGTTTAGAAGATATTCTTGTTATATGAATAAAGAAAGAAATGAAAAAATGAGAGATTTTTTTTTATATGCTTATATATACATATTTATATAAATATATGTTAGAGAAAAATGTAGGTAGAATAAAATTCTAAATGTAAAAAAAAAAATAATAATAAAATAAAGAAAATTTAAAAAGAGAAGTACACAGGATTTGGCTATAGCTACGGTTATAATCCGTAGCTATAGCCTTTTGTTTGAATTAGGGATTTATCACGGATTCCGCGATCCATCCTACGGGGAGCTGCGGTGGAATCGCGGGATCCACGATTCATCGCAGATTTTTTTTTTTTTTTTTTTTTATAAATTTTGGTTCTTCTGTGGGCCCCACCATAAGGTTTGTGTTATATCCAAACCGTCCATCTATTTGGCGAGCTCATATTAAGGCTTGAGAAGAAAAATAAGACAGATCTAACTATCAAGTGGACCACACTGTAAAAGGCAGTGGGGAATTGAACGTCTACCATTGAAACCCTTTTAGGGGTTACAGAATTTTTGGATCATTATGAAAAAAAATTTTCCTCTTCATCCAGGCCTTTGTGACCTTATGAATAGATTGGATGAAAAATAAATGTTATGGTGGGCCCTACAAAATTTTTAACGGTGAAAATCAATTTCCCCGCTGCTCTGTGGTGTGGTCCGGTTGATCTTTGGATATGATTTTTTTTTTTTTAAGATAATGCTCCGAAATGATCTCGAAATATGGATGAATGTTGTGGATATAATAAATATATAGATGTGGGGCCATGTAACTTTGATCTCTTTTAAGCCGTTCGTAGAACTCTCCGTTGGAGGAGCGTGAGCGCTCGTCTTCGCACTGAAAAGGAGGGGTAGTTTCGTCCTCAACGTCGCTATCCGCACGTGCTAGTCTAGGTTGGTAACTAAAGTTTGTATTCCTTCCTAAAAATCGCTGGATAAAAGGTTTTGTCTACGGTGGTCATTTTCTCTTTGAAATTAGTCAGGAATTACGTTTCGAAAATGGGTCCATACAAACCCTTTTATTACTGATTTAAATATGTGGGCCCTAATATGATATATGTGAGTTATACATACCATCCATCCTTTAAAAAAAATATATTTTAAGGCATCAGCCCAAAAATGAAGAAAATTAAAAGCTCAAGTGGACCACACCATATGAAACAATGATCATTAAGACGTCAATGGTTGAAAGTTGTTTTCTCCCCTCGGCCCACATTGATGTTTATTTGTCATCCAACCTGTTCATAAGGTCACACAGTCATAGATAAAGTGGAAACAAAAATATCAGTTTGATTTAAAACTTATGGCGTTCTCAAGAAGCTTTCAACGGTAGGAATTCAATTTCCATTGTTTCCTGTGGTGTGGTCCACTAGATCTTTGGATTTGCCTTATTTTTCCAGCTCATGCCCTAAAATTAGTTGGCTAAAGAGATGAACGGTGTGGATAAGACACAAACATCATGGTGGGCCCAGGATTTAATATTTTTATCCTCAGGTGAGGTGAGAAGTGCTATAAATGAAAAGTGGCGGTCAACATCACCTTGGAAATCCAACCGCAAATATTAGGGTAAATAATTATTACCCATTTATCCTGAATTACCTTGTAATTAGAAAATCAAACAGCCCCAAGTAATGGTGTGGTCCACTTGAGCTTTTGTAATGGTTTTGACCGTCAAAAAAAGAAGGTAAAAGTGTAGATTCGTCATTTAGACACCAACCGGACAGATCCGTTTTTTAGCGTTAGTCTAGGTGGTTTTTTATGGTATTTAAAACCTCAAGTATTTGGCTTTAAATATCTTAAAATCACGCGTTTTTTTGAAAATAACCTAAAAGTTAGACGGTTCTATGAAAAATCCCTTATTAATTATAATTCATTAGAGTGAGGGATGACCCAGATTCTCTACAGCACTTGTAGAAAGGATCGTCCAACATCCGATCTCTGTTGGGCTCACCTTAATGTTCATATAACTTCTACTCCAGTTCACCGGATTTATCACGTCATATTAGCCGTAGATGAGAAAAATCAGCTGGATCTGAAGCTCAAGTGAACCACAAAACCGGAAAAATGAAAGTCACGGTTGAAACATCCGGATTCGCTCGGCTTGGGCCGCATGAGTTTTTTTCATCAGAACGGTTCTTGGATTTTCTCTATATCGTGGTCGATCATCTAATTAAGGGATTGGATGGAAGATAAACAGCATCGTGGCCCCCGGTAAGGTTTCCATGATTTGTGTTTCCATCCTCACTGTTCATTTTGTTTGACCCACCTGAATTTTGGATCGTTCTGATTTTAGGCTTATTTACTAAAATATGAGGTATTTAAATTGATGGACGGAGTGGATTTTACAAATATGTCAATATGGACCTTATAATCAGTGTTGATCAGTCTTTTAGAAACAGCTGTGGTGGAGGATCCGGTCTAAGAGGGAGAGGGATTTTATTCGTCTGTAACGGATTCGGGAAAGATATGGAGAGAGATGAAGTGCTTATCAGCTATTTGCAACCGGAAATAATACTGTACCATAGGTTATGATACAACTAACTTTTTCTGCAAAATTATCAAGTTAATAGAATATCCAACCCTCAAAAACTTAGGAAAGATAAATTTTATTGTATTTTATGAAAATTGTTCCAATCCACTAATATAGTGGGCAACACTAATATGTTGAGTCATAAAATTTTCTATCCATTCATTTTACTTTATTCTCATCTATACTTTAATTTTAATATTTTTCATATGATGTGGTTAACGTTTTGTTGCAGATTGTTTTAGTTGATTCATTCAAAAAATTTGAAAGGTGGAAAGAAAAAAACGGCTGTACTGGAGATTATGGTACAATGTCTGCATCGTGCATTCGTACGTAGTTATTGTCGCTATGTTTGGACGCGGATTGCGTCCTACCCCCACCCGGACGGTAATCCGTCCGGGCAGGGCTCTGTGGGGCCCACCATGATGTAAGTATTTAATCCATACCTTTAATCGCTTTTCTCAGATAATTTTTAGTTGTTATAAAAAAATGAAGTAGATACACAGATCTAGTGGACCACATCAAAGGAAGCTGCAGTGATAATGACACCCACCATTGGAACCTTTCTAAGGGCCACCATCATGTTTTTTTACCCCAAACCTATTAATAACGTTATGCAAACTTGGATGAAGTGAAAACACAAACTTAATCTTGTACCGACACTTCTCCAGCTCTCAGGAAGTTTTTAATGGTGGATATTTAATCCCCACTTTGTGGTCTACTTAAGCCCTGAAACTACCTCAAGTTTTGTCTCATGTTTTAAAATAATCATATAAAAATAATTAACTTTAATCCTTACATTATAGTGAGCCTCACAGAGCCCTGCTTGGACAGATTACCGTCCGGGGGTACGACGCAATCGGCGTTCGGCTATGTCCTCCCCCACCTTTGGTACGAGGGTGGATTCCGTGCTTCCATTACGGACGCGGATTGCGTACTCCCCCTGTCCCTAGATCTGAACGGGCAGTTCTGTGGGTGGGCCCACTGTGATGTATCTGTACATCCAAGCCGTCAATTCCCTTTTTCAGATTATTTTAAGGTATAAGTACAAAAATGAAGCAGATCAAACGCTTAATAAGCGAGGTTGCATTAAAATGTCAGAACATTAAATGCAAGAGTCATACGTGGTGTGGTCCATTTGACCGTTGGATCTGCTTCATTTTTACTTTGATGCCTAAAAATAATACGAGAAAAGGGATAAACGGGTTGGATGTACAGATACATAACGGTGGGCCCGCCCTCAAAACTGCCCGTTCGGAGAGGACGGGGGTAGTACGCAATCCGCATCCTTCCGTTACCGTGTCTCCACGTCATTTGGAAAACGGGGCACAAATGAACGGAACGGGAATTGCGTGGGACGCATTTTGCATTAACGTGGTTGGTGACTTAAGTGAGGAATTTGATTGAGCCACGTGTCTCAGTAAAGATGAGATTTGATTCGGTCTCTTACATATGTTAATAATGGAGTTATGCTGTAAACAACTCACTTTGTAGGAATTAAGTTGAACTTTAAAATGAGGTAATGAACTTCCCATGAGGTTGAGCTATGTGGGCCCCACTGTGATGTGTCTCGAACATCTACCCCATCAGTCAGATGCACCATTCTATGGTGGGCCACGGGCATAAAAATCAAGTCAATATATGACTTTGGTGGGCCACACCACATATAACAATTGAGAGGAGTTATCCTCCCATTAAAACATTAATAATAATTTATTTGGCCCCACTAACTTTTAAATGAGGGTGGGAACTTTCCATGAGGTTGAGCTATGTGGGCCTCACCGTGATATGCATCGAATGTTGACCCCATCAATTAGATGCACCATGGAATGGTGGCTACAGGCTTACAAATTAAGTCAATACATGACTTGGGTGGGCCACACCACATGGCACTTGAGAGGGGTTACCCTCCCATTGGAACATTTGTAATCATTTATTTGGCTAATCCAGATGTGGTTCACAAATTCAGCCCATCTATTGTGTGTGTCCCACTTGGATAAGGAGTTAGTCAAAGTTTCGGCCCCATCCAAAACTCACATTGCCCCACCAAGTGCTTTTATATATTTTAGGCATATCTTCACATAGTTTTAGATGGTATGGCTCACCTAAGTCCATTATATGGCTGATTTTTGGGATATCCTATAACCTAAAGGGGACCATAAATTGCATGGCGTTAATGTTCAACACACATCATAGTGGTGCCTACCAATCTCGACCTCATGAGAAGTTTTCGAACATAGATTAGGCCCATGGTGCCAACGGAAATCCAATTCTTGTTGATCATATTGGTCCATGCCTGGATTTGCCATTTCAAACTCAAAACTATTGAGATGACAAAAATACCTTTAGGGCCTGTTTGATTTTCACCGTTTCACTGGGAAATGGTAAATCCCTTGGAAATGGTGATTATTACCGTTTCACCTATTTGGATATTAGTGGGAGTTTCATTTTTTGGAAACCGGTTCAAAAGTTTCAGTAGTCATTTTAGGACCTCTTCTTGATGTATATGATATATCTGTTCCGTCCATCCATTTTATCACAACATTTTGAGATACGAGAAAAAAAAATGAGTTAGATCCAACACTCAATTCGCCCAAACCAAAAGAAACAATGGCCCCTAGGAAGTTTTTAACAGTAAGTATTTAATTCACATTTTTCTATGGTGTGGCCCACTTGAGCTTTGGATATGCCTCATTTTTTAGCTTATATCATAAATTCATATGACATAATGGGTGAACGGTGTAGATATATGATATGCATCATGGTGGGACCCACAAATATTTTTCATTTTTACGTTGAAAAAAGTAAGCCGTCCAATTAGCTATGGGAAACGTGCAGCACTTCACTGCATTTCCCTGAGAAGTAATAAATGCCAGGGGAAAATGCATTTCCAGCGAATTCGCTGAAACAAACAGGCCCTTAAAATATAAAAAAGTACTTGTAAGAAATGGATTGCCACCCTTCCCTTATCAGTATAGGATAACTCTTATCACTTGATGACTTTGAATGATGCAAAATCAAATCACATCAATATTAAGTCATATCAGTACTTGTGGAAATCCAATCTAATACATAAAACTCCAAGTCATTCTCCTCGTTTGGAAGCAAAGAGCATCATAGGAAAGTGTTAGAGAGAACTCTTAGGGTGAAAGGGCTCTTGTCTCGTAGATCTGGTGGGAAAGTCCCCCTCTAGCAGCCGAAAGGCTACCCGATTCAAGAGAGAAAGAGAGAGAAAAATGTTTATTGAAATGTGGAATAAGGATAGATTTAGAGACCCTTAATCATTTATTTTTCACAAAACATATCTGATTTTTCATTTTCATTCTCACATCTTATTCAAGCAAACATTTGCACTTCACACATTTCATTATGTGCATTTTATGTAATATTCTTAATAAATTTTGGGTACAATTTTTTCTTTTCCTATAAGTTTTGTCATATATACAATCTATTATTTTTAGAAAACTATCTTATTTGAACTCATAAGATCCAATAGAGATGCCATTACACATTTAAATAAGTGATCTTTGATATAGATACTTGAACTAAATATATATCTTTTTTATTTCTTTGATCATTCATCAATTCAACTCTCAAAAACATTTTTTAATAATCGATCAACATAAGTGATCGATGGATTGATCATTCGACAGATGAATCTCATCAAATTTAGAGATCTATATTTTTATTGTTAAAAATGCTCACTTTATTTAACTTATGTACTGGGTGTTTATCTCCATTATTGCCATCCCATGGGAGAACCAATAAGAGAAAACTATGTGTGATTTGTATGGATCTGCATGGTGTATTTGAAGATCTAAAGATATGTACGGAGAAGATTTCTTGATAATCACGGCTAGAGCGTATCAGATGGTGCCATGTATTGCTTGAGCGGTTGATGAAGAAGTAATCGTGTGAAAGCGGTTACAAGACAGGTGACAAGAGGAAAAACAAAGGAGTTCAAAGTAATGACGAACGGTTATAACAATCATCAGAACATGAAAAAGATCTAGATGATTGGATCAAAGATATAAATAGAAGAAGAATGGAAGAAGGAAAATTGTCTCATACCAACTCAATCAAACCTAAATCTATTTTTCAATTGTCAGTCAATTTACATTCCATAGTGTAACATTTACTTTCTATGTTAAGCAAATTACATTTCTTAGTGTAATCATTTACTTTCCAGTCCGCTGTTTACATTCCATAGTATAATCCATAGTGTTAACCAAGTAGCTAGTAATCTTTAGTCGTAATCTAAGTCTATGCTCGTGCGCTAGATTCAGTTCATCAATCGGAAATGTGTTTTCCAGCTGCTTTTCATAACCGAGTGTAAGAATTCATTCCTCATCTCATTTTATTTATATCGAAAATTCTTTACAAATAGAAGGTAAAGGTGCAACCCATCATCAAAGGACGAACCCCACCCTCTAAATATCGTCTGATTCTATTTACACATGAAGTGAGTGGCTGAATAGGCGATCGATCTCACTAGATCTCAGTCATACACTATGTGTCTGCCTATCTTGGCACTTTGGGTCATTGTTGTTCGATTTGAATTGAAGCCGCAATTTCAATTCTGGCACACACGCACACCCAGTGTCAAAAATAATGCCAAACACTAGAGACTTGATTTACTATATTAACAAATATTACCATTGTATCTCATATATACATGCATCATTATGCATCCTATGCAAATTCTCATATTCACATAGTTATTTTTATATCTCATGGTCAACAAAGCATAAGTGGACTAGTGGTAAAAGGCATGAGTGTATGGTGAAAAGTTTAATGTTCATCCTAACGCTTTCACTTTTACTTGGCTCTTTGCAAACACACAGGCTTAAATATTTATTATTTTTCTCCTCTATGAAGAAAAGCCAATTAGCTTGTGGTTAAAAGAGAGAGAGATTACGGCTTAAACAAAGTTTAAAGTTCAAAGGCTTTTTAAGTACAATGTACCATGAGAGGGCATGATGGAGAGAGAGAGAGAGAGAGAGAGAGAGAGAGAGAGAGAGAGAGAGAGAGAGGCATGCCAACGTTTGGCCCACCGTTGTATGCACGTGGGGCCTACACTTGTCCAATCATCTAGCCCTTTAAAATTGATCCGTGCAAGGGCTGATCTTGTTGGATCAGATGTAAGACCACAATGTGGACTAATTAAGGCCACTAAAAAGTAGTTAGAAGATGATGCACATGCATCGTGATCGGCCCGTACTATGATCAATGCGATAGATGGTTAGATTGGATCGATCTAAGAGGGGCCCACTTAAACCTTGTTTTTTATCATACAACAACAGTTCTAACTGGACCACCAAGTGGGGCCCACTTGCGGTCCAAAATGTAAACCGGTTTAGGGATCGGTTTGAGCCAGCATGCAAAGGCCCTTAGGGCCGTGTTTTGATTAAGAGTGGGGCCGACTAATGGCCCCAGGAAAGCTGGAGCAAATCGACTCATCTCTCTTGAGAATCACAAATCTTAATGTTGGCCATCTTGTGGATGCATTGATCGATAAATGTTTTGATTTCTAAGTTGCTGATGTGTTCTTGGGACGTAAGTGGGGTCCACCTAGACCCTTTTGAGTTTTGGTCAATCGTCTAAATGGACTAGCAAAGTGGACCATGCTGTCATACTTTGGGTAGCATGTGGGGCCCAACTGCAGCTAGCCCATGAAGAAGACTAATTAGGGCCGGTTTTGACCAGCATAAGAAGAAACTTTAGGACCACCTTTTGACCAGATTGTGGGGCTAATGACCAAAAGTACATCAGTTGTAAAATCATCTTGTTGTGATCTCGATACATTGTGATGAATCGATTTTTGCAAAAAGGTAGGAAAATGAGAGGTTTAATTGGACCACTTGCTGACATGGTTTTGACCTATGTGGGACCTACCCGAACCCCAATGGACCTTAGGATTTAAGGTAAAAAAATGACCAGAAATTAGTGGGGGCCATGCTGCCATGTATTGGGCAGCGAGTGGGGCCCACTTGTGGTCCAATGGTTAAGCCCAATAAGGTCTATTTTGATGGCAACCTTGTTAGGGCCCTGGGGGCCATTTTTTAAAGGCTTGAAAACTAGGCCACTTAACGCTTAAAACCCTCCAGCAAGCCATATTTTCAACCCTTGTAAAATCAAGTAGTTCGCCTCTTGTTTGAATTTGTTGATTAAAGTAGAAATTATTTCCTAGTAAATCGATGTTTTAGACTATTATATTCTTTATTTTCAGCCTTATTATGATCTTAATGAGACCTTTCTTGAACCCCAAGTAGTAGTTAAGCGTTCGGGTCACTTAAGCCACATTTACCCTCAGTTCACAGTCATTTAGTGTGCCATGTTAGATCTGATTTTGGATAACCCAAAATGAGCTAATTGGATAGGCCATGAAAGCCTTTAAACTCGGACCTAAACGTACCCTTAAGTCCATAGTGAAAGATGAGCATTAATGGCTAAAATCGGATTGTCAAGACGGCCCGGTTAGGGGACCAATTGGACTGTTAAATTAGGGTCGTCCAATCAAACCTTTTTTGGTGAAACCATTGTGAATTTTGTTAAATAGTTATCATGAATCAAATTTTCTGTTTTCATCGAACCCATGATCCGATATCAGTTGGTCCTAATCCAGGCCCATGAGACAACTTAGCCTAGACCACACTTGAATGTAGGAACGACCTCTAAGGAATAATTGACCCAAATGTATATAAGACTAAAAAAACTTAGAATAAGATCAAACTAGAAATCCTTCAAGAAATTACCTGCCAAAAGTGGGCTGTTATTACGATAAGGTGGATCTAAGATAAGACTGACAGATAAACTTTTTTTTTTTTTTTTTTCCATAGTTGATCAATTCCATTTTAACCAAATACAGTTGATTTCATGTCATGGTCATCAGATTTGGATCCGAGTTAGGAAAGCTCTTTTTTAGGAAGCTTTTTTCAAATAATAAAATCTATATTTAAAAGTTATTTATAGAAAGTTTCCTGAAATGTAAATGATAAGACAGAAGCACCGCAAGATGACTCACTTTTCCAAGCATGCACCTAAGGTTCGGGATAAAAGGAAAGAAAAGCACGTCAAGTGCCATGAACATAACAAAGGATGTCTCACCCACAATTTTGAATCAATTTGGGAGTGGTTCTGAAGTAATTACACTGGTATCTTGATGTAGAGCGGGTCGCGGACACTTTTATATCTAAGATGGACCAGAGAAGGCTTGATTGGAGGCGGAAGTGATCAGGACCATCAAAACCCTATAACAGGCATATCTCACAAACTAGAATGAGTTATTTGACGTACCATATAAGATTTTGGGGGTAAGAGAAACTACTTTAGCTACCCAACCCTGCTATGTTGGATTGCCCACACCAAATTTGTGAGATTCAATTATCGACCGTCAAAAAGTCCTTTTTAATTTTGTTTTTACTATTTTCAATCATAACTTTTGATCCTTTGTGATTTCGGAGTTGTGCCCAACATGAAAAGGGCTTAGAAAATTTAGGAGAATAACATGGTTAAGCCAAATTGGACACTTACTATTTTTGGCCAAAAACCATGAAGTCTAGTAGAAATCATGACAGTCTATAAGTAGTAAGTTTACTATTTATAGTAAGGCATGAATTTTAGGAAGTTTGAGTTGGATTTTGATTATAAAACTTCTTCCTAGGTTTGGTATCATTATTTAAAGGGTTGTAAGTTCAATTTTATCATCAATCAATCTATTTTAGAATTTATTTCTATTTTCTATCTCTCCTCGTTGGCTCGAGGAATCTTTGTGAGGAGTCTAGAAAAGCTCCATGGAGTCAGAGTAATTATCCTCTTTAGGAAGACGATGATCAACTTCATCGCATCCATCCCTGCATCACATCTCATCTTACATGAATCATTCTATATTTGAAAAGTTCCTATTTAGAAAGTTCTATATTGGGATATATATATAGAATGCGCTCGAGCTGATTTTAACGCCCCATGAGGTCGAGCTGTGTGGGCCCCACCGTGATGCTTTTCGAACATCTACCCCATCAGTCAGATGCACCATTTCATCGTGGGCCTAGGTCTCAAAAATCAAGTCCATCCGTGACTTGTGTGGGCCATACCACATACAGAAGTGGAGAGGGGCCGTGCACCATTAAAACATTCATAACCATTTTTGAGGGCTCACCAAGATGTGGTTTGAAAATCCAGCCCATCCATTATGTGTGTCCCACTTGAATGAGGGTTCAGACCAAGTTTTAGGTGCATGCAAACTCAGGTGGCCCCACCAAGTGCTTTTATATGTTTTAACGGTGTCTTCACATAATTTTAGATGGTATGGCCCACCTGAGTTCCGTATACGGCTGATTTTTGGGACGTCCCATAATTTAAAGGGGACCCATCAAATGCACGGTGTTGATGGTCGAAACACATCACAGTGGGGCCCACACAGCTCGACCTCACGGGAGCTTATCGTCAGCTCGAGCGCATTGTACCTTTTCCCTATATATATATATATATATATATATATATATATATATATATATATATATATATATATATATATGGGAAATGATACTATATGGTCGAGCCTATGAAACCCTAACATACGGTCGAGTCGTGTCTTATTTTCCCTCGTTGGATGATAAATTTGAAAAATATGCTGTATGCATGCCAGCTATACAAACAAAGGTAAAACTGGCGGAACCGACATTACTCATGTACTACTTATTGGGAAAGTTCTCAAGTCAGTGTGATATCCACACCGTTTGTCATTTTAGAGATATCATTTTAAATCACGAAATCAAAAATTAGACAGATCCAGCTCTCAAATGAATCACACCACAGAGGGTAGTGGGGACAATGATGACCACCATTGAAAACTTCTTAGGACGCACCATGATGTTTATTTGTTATCCAACTTGTTTATATTGTCACGCAGACCTGGATGAAAGGACAGAACAAATACTAGCTTGATCCAAAACTTCAGTGCCCCTAAGAAGTTTTCAATATTTTCAATGGTAGACACTCAATCTCCATTGTTTTCTGTGTTGTGGTCCACTTGAGATTTGAATCTGCCTTATGTTTGGGCTAATGCCATAAAATAATCTCACCAAATGAATGGATAGTGTGAATATAACACTTACATCATGGTTGGGCCATGACGGCAACACAACAACACTGAGGTCATTGCACATGGCAGACGGGCATAGATTTCCTGAAAAGCCTTTAGCCCTAAGTTCCTGTGTTGGGAAGTAGATGGGACCACCGTGATGTTTGTGATTAATCCACCCTATCCATCCTTTTTGCGACCTTGCTTTAGTTTTTGTAACAAAAAATGAACCGGATCCCAGTCTCCAGTGGGCCATACAATAGGAAACAACGGGGATTGAACAGTTACAGTTGAAACATTCATATGTCCACAAAAGAATTGTATCAGGCTCAGTTCTTTGTGTTTTCAGTTCATCCCAATGGAAATGACCTCATAAACGGTTTGGATGTCATGTAAACATCAAGTTCGAACCCGGGAAGGTTTTAATGGCAGGTATTTTTCCCTACGTTTTCCCTCTCGTGTGGTCCACTTGAGTGTGGACGAGCTTGTAAAACGGATGAACGGGTGGATTTTTCATAAGCATCCCGATGGCCCCACCTAAGTTCACAAGAACTTCCTGCCGAAATTCACGCCCTAGCACACGAGGTTTTCTACTTCGACACGGTGGGAGCATATTATATGCAACCCCGGCCTCACCATTGACAGTGCGGCCCTAGCTGTTGGGCCAACTTAATCCATTTATTTTATATCCATGACGTCCATTTGCTTTTCTCGATCATTTTATGGCATGAGTCCAAAAATGAAGAAGACTTAAATCTCAGATGGACCATATTATCGGAAACAATGGTGATTGAACGCCTACCATTAAAACTTCCTAAGGCCCATAGTAATGTCCACTGTAATGTTTTGTTTCCATCAAACCCGTTGATAAGGTCAACCAGACATGGATGAAGGGAAAATGTAAAGATAAGATTAATCCAAAACTTTTGTTGCCCATAAAAAGATTTTAATAGTTATTCATCATTGTTTCTAGTGGTGTCATCCACCTGACATTTGAATTTGCTTAAGTTTTGGGATTACGTCCTAAGAATATATAATAAAAATGATGGAGGGCATAGATATAATTTTTATTTTTTTTTTATCAAAGTAGGCCCCACAAAGTAAGTGTAACAAAGGTGTTACCTGACAACACCTAATCTGCTCCCCTACTTTATGTAAGCGGCTTGCTGGTTTCGCCGGTTTCCTTTTCATTAGAAGCTATTATCCAAGCAGTATATTTTTCAAATTTATCATCCAACGATGGAAAACGGGACACGACTCGACCATTTAGTACTATTTCCCTATATATATATATAGTGCTATTTTATAACGTTATATTTGGATTTTTTTTTTTTTTTGGGGGGGCCGGTGGGGTTAGCTTGTTATTATACACCCATGTCAGTACACACTCGATGTTAGCCACCCCCACTAGGGATCGATGCCAAGACCTCAAGTGTTGAAACGAGGTATATCCACTCAGTCTGCCAGTTGATATTTGGAAGTTTACGAATGATTATATTATACATACATCATGAACATAATATCAAATGAGAGGGTGAGGATTGATTAAGAGTGGGTGAAGATATAATTGAATGTTTTTTTAGTGATCTAAATAGAGGGGAAGATTGTGGGGTCTCCAAGATTGATAGTCCCCAGTGGTACCAATTAGTCTCTCTTGAAATTAAGGTTATAGGTCATGTCGGGATTGACATCTCGTCGTCCAATATGAAGTAAGTACAAACTCCTTTGTAGAATCTAGGTTACTAGACATCAAGACTCCTGGCTGTCCAACTGGAGAAATACAGGTATATGATATGAGAGTAATTTGACTTGGCCAATTGTTATAGAATTAGCCTTGGTGTTCATAATACAAACCACATTAAGAATTGTGAAAGTTAGTATGGACTCATTATTTCTAGTTTTATGGAAATTTATATTCTAGTGGTTTCTTAAAAAAAACGTAAGCACTCTTATTTTGGAAGTATCTCATTAATTTGTGGAAAGCTCATTCTATTCAATTTATTGACTTCCAGTATAAAGATAAAAGTAAAGAAGATCACGAAATGTTTAAATGATTATTACAACATAAATGACTTACTTTGAGATTCCCTATTTGAATTTTCGGCCATGTGGATGGCAAATTTTGTTAGAAAATTTGGTTGGATACACCGAAAATCAAAAAGAAATAATTGAAAAAATAGCAATTTCACTAGGCTGAATCACGTATAAAATATGTTTCCTTCTGATTCGTCCCCCTTATCACTTCTTGATGGGTTACGGACGAATTGCTTCCAGGATAAGACAAGCCTTATCTGGATCCAAATGAAAATCACGATAGGTCCACTATGGAACGCTTTAACGCATTAGATTTCTTCCGAAATGATTTAGACTTTAGAGAGATGATCACGGTGTTCTTAGGAGTTATGGATCTGTATTTGATCCGATGGGAGAGATGGTATGTTGAGATGATGAAATCGGACTGGAATGGTCCGGTTTATATAGGCCTCGGGTTTAGACCCGTTCTTTGTGTGGTATCAATGGTCCGAACGTTTGAAAACGTTTCACTTCCAGACGTTTCGGTCATTAGATCAAGATCGACCGTTAGATCATCTAGCCCGTCCGTTTCGGACCGTTTGGCTTTCAAGGCGAGATCGTTTTTAAAACGGCTGGATGTTTCGGATTCTAGATCCGACCGTTCTCAGTCACCTATAAAAACCTAGGCTCATTTCAAATCCACACTGCCCTAAGGCTCTGACCAGACCCATCGCACCGCGATCGCACCGAGGTCGCACCGTCTTGCGCCGGTTCGCGTAAGGTCGCGAGGAGCGACTCCTCTGATGCGGATGCGAAGTGCGCCATCTAATACCACCCCACATCCCCGCCCATGCCCGTGCCCGTGCCCGAGCCCGAGCCCGAGCGCGCGCGCGTGGGTGTGTTCCAGTGCTTCGCACTGGAACACGCAACATAAGTTTCATCTCCTCAAAAAAGCTTCAAGTAAGAATACTCTTCACAACATCTCATATAAACCACAAAAGTTTCTTTTTCATTTCCGATGTGGGACAAAGCACACACACCGCACTTTTTAATTCAAAAATTCAAAAAACGTTTTGGTGGGAAAATCCCGAAATTTTGAAAATTTGAATTTTTATTTTTTATTATTGTTAAAAACACTAAATTTTCAACAATCCCTCATTGGTTTTTTAAATAATGAAAAATTCTGTTAGAATAATAACAGTTATTATGCATAAAGAAAGATATCTTGCGATTTGAATCTTTCCTTAGTGTAAGCATTTTAAAGTTATTTCGAAATTCCTGGTTGCCACAGCATTGAACCAGTTATTCCTATATGAAATAACCGAAAATACCACACACATAATAGCTCCTGCGTTAAGTGTTCCTTTATAATCTTGCTTAGCACTTTTATGGCCATGTGCTTATCCTGTTTCATAAACGATCCCGAACAACTCTAAGTCTCATGAGAAGCGGCACCACTTCTATGTTCACATAGGTGAAATCCTTCCAAAGAGTGTTTTAAAACACTTGTCCTGTTTGATCGGACTTCATTAAGAGTTTAATACTTATCCTCTTTTATAACGGCCAAAGACTATCATCCTGGATGAGGTTATTTAGTCTTTGAAACTTTTCACTTATCGAAATTGTTTCCCATTAAACCAAATTTTAGAGATTTTCTAAATTAGGGTTGGGTTTCTTTCACTGGTGAAACTTTGAGTAAAGAGTTTCAACCCTATCCCTTTAGATGTTGTCCTTACTACATCTCTCGTTAGAGGTTTAGTAAAAGGATCAGCCAAGTTATTACTTGACTTTACATATGAGATCGCAATGATTCCATCTTGAATCAATTGCCTTACATAGTCATGTCTTAAACTTATGTGTGTCTTAAACTTATGTGTCTGGACTTTCCATTATAGATACCGCTATAGGCTCTCGCTAGAGTGACTTCACTATCACAATGAAGTGAAACAGCCGGTATAGGCTTCGCATAGAAAGGGATTTCTAATAGAAGATCCCTTAACCACTCAGCCTCTTTTCCTGTAGCACAAAACTATGAACTCGATTCCATAGTTGAGTGCCATGTTTGTTTCTTGGATCCCCAAGATACAAATTCACGGGTGAATATCCACCTGTAGTGGACTTGTTGTCCCCTGCACTCGATATTCAACTTGCATCGGTATATCCTTCCAATACTGGTGGAAATTCTAAGTAAAATAACCCTAGTTCTTTGGTTTCTTTAAGATAACCTAGAACTCTACTTATTGCTTTCCAGTGTTCAATACTAGGATTGCTCGTAAACCTACTTAGTTTACTCACAGTGTATGCTATATCCGGTCTTGTGCATTGCATTGCATACATAAGACTGCCTATAGCACTAGCATACTCTAGTTGTGCAACTGCTCTTCCACTATTTTCTTTTAACTTAATACTTGAATCAAACGGGGTCTTTGCTTATTTAATATTCAAGTGATTAAACTTGTTTATTATTTTCTCAATATAATGAGACTGACATAATGCGAAACCCCCACTATGTTTTTTAACTTTGATACCTAATATGGTATCCACTTGTCCAAGATCCTTCATTTTGAAAACTGAAGAAAGAAACTTTTTGGTTTCAGTTACACCTTCCATTTTATTATTGATTATTAACATATCATCTATATACAAGCATATGATTACAATATAATCATTACATACTTTTGTATATATGCATTTATCAGCAATATTATGTTCAAAACCATAAGACAGAACTTTATAATCAAATTTATCATGCCATTGTTTTGGTGCTTGCTTTAACCCATACAAAGACTTAACTAGTCTACATACTTTTCTTTCATTTCCTGGCAGAACAAACCCTTCTGGTTGCTCCATGTAAACCTCCTCATCGAGATCACCATTCAGGAATGCTGTCTTCACGTCCATTTGATGGATATGAAGATGATGTATGGATGCTAGAGCGAATAAGATCCTAATCGATGTTATTCGAACTCTTGGAGAGTAAGTGTTAAAATAATCGATTCCTTCTTTCTGTCGGAAACCCTTAGCAACTAATCTTGCCTTAAAGGTTTGAATTGTACCATCAGTGTAATATTTTTTCTTAAATACCCACTTACAACCTATTAGTTTGGAACCTGGGGGTAAATTTACCAATTCCCATGTTTGGTTAGATATTATAGAATCCATTTCATCATTAATAGCTTCTTTCCAAAAAGTGGAGTCTCTTGAAGACAGCTTCTCTAAAGGTTTTAGGTTCACCTTCTATAGTTAAAACCATAGGTATTTTCCTAATCACCTTCTCTCTATCACCCTCTACTAGATGAAAGGAGAGTCGTTGAGAGTCTATTTGATCAGGATCAAGACTCTTTTCTACTCTCGCTCTTTGACTCCTACGAGGTTCACTAGAGCTTTCTCTTACTATTAATGTTTCTTTTATAATTCTATTAGGAGATTGAATCTCACAAAGCATTCTTTTTCTCCGTATATACGTAATTCTCAAAGAACTCTACATCTCTAGACTCTATAATTACATTCATTGTCTAAGTCAGAAGTCTATAGGCCTTACTATGTTGTGCATATCCTACAAGATACTATAGCTTTAACTTAGTTCTTTTGGTTCGGAGTTCTACAAGTGCAAGCACCCCACACTCTAAGATACCCTATGTTTGGTTTTCTTCCTTTCCATATTTCATATGGAGAGGTCTTGGTTTTCTTAGATGGAATTGAAAATATGACACACGGCTAATCTGCTTCTCCCCATAGGTTTAATGGTAACTGCTTCTGTTGAGTTGACCATTTCTACTAAGGTCCTATTTTTTCTTTCCACTACACCATTTTGTTGTGGTGTATAAGGGGCTGTGCACTGATGTATTATGCCGTGTTCTTCACAATAATTAGAAAATTCATTAGAGAAATATTCTCCACCTCGATCACTACGAAGGATTTTAACATTTTTATCTAATTGATTTTCTACTTCAGATTTATAGATCTTGAATGCATTAAATGCTTCATCTTTCGATTTTAACAGATATACATACACATATCTTGAACAATCATCTATAAACGTTATAAAGTACCTTTTACCTCCATGGGTAAGAACGCCATTTAGTTCACATATGTCAGTATACACTAGGTCTAAAATTTGAGACGATCTCTCAACGCTAGGAAATGGTTTCTTGATTATTTTAGACCGTATGCATACTTCACATTTATTTTTGTCACTATCATTGTATGATATTAAGCCGTTCTTAGCCATGAGTTTTAAGGTACTGTAGCCAATATGGTCTAGTCTACCATGCCATAGCGTTACAGATTCAACCATGTAAGCAGAAGAATTCTTTTCATTCAAAGATAATTTGATCATCCCATTACAAGCATATCCCTTACCCACAAAGTTCCCATTCTTGGATAAGATCAACTTCCCTGATTCAAACACAACCCTAATCCCAGGTTTGCTTAAGAGATCCCTGAGACAAGATTCCTCCTTATGTCTGGGACATGCAAGATGTTGGTCGAATTACCTTTTTCCGAGGTAAAAGTAATTCCACGATTCTTGCCTACAACTTTCGATTGTCCTTCATTTCCCATTTGAACCTCTTGACCATTGGTCTCGTCTTCATAGGTTTTGAAAGATCGATCCAGCATACATGGACTGTGGCACTTGTATCATACCACCAACCAGGAATTTTCTCTTGAACTAGGTTCACTTCGTGACCATTGCTACGATTTCATCATCATCGATTAGCCTCTTTCTTAGGCTTTTTCGGTCCCTACAAACTGAGAGAGGCGAAATGCCCTCTTGCCGCATATACATAGCAAGCTCACTTAGGTTTGCCGTTTTTCTTCTTTTGGATTTTCTTGAATTTCCCTTGATCTTTGTTAGGTTTAAGGGAATCTGCTTTCTCATAGGAATTATTTTGAAATGACCGTTCTACTGCATTCACCTTGGATGAGGATGCACCATTAGCGTCATCCTTTTTGTCTCATTACGGATTCTTCTTCTACGAAGATGCTTCGATTTGTTCCAGGGTGAACTCTTCGGATTTATGCAGTAGTTTCTTCCTATAGTCTTTCCAGCTCGGAGGCAACTTTGCGATTATAGCTCCGACTTGAAAGGATTCAGGAAGATCGATTTTTATGGCTTTTATTTTATTTACAATAAGTGTAATTCTTGAATTTGGGCAAGGCAAATAGTAGATTGTCTACCATCGTGAAGTCAAAATACCTGGCAATTAGAAACTTCGTGTACCTTCCTCTTCACCTTGTATTTGTATTCTATTTCTTTTTCACGATGTGGTCCCCTGTGTACAAATCATACAATCGATCGTCCAGCATTAAGGATGTGGCCACGACACAACAAACATCTTCCTGTCGCTTGATCCTAGCAGCCTACTTGTTCTGAGTGTCAGGTTCCATTGCTTCAGAGGTAGGTGGAGAGTCGGGTCCAGGATGTAGAAGATCTTCGGTGCTGGCGGGAATTTCAATTTGTCCCGCCATCTAGTGAAATTTGAACCATCGAATCGGTCCAATCGGATCGGTATCGGGCTTCGACGATGCAACACTTTCGAATCACGCTTTAAGATTGTTAGAAAATTTGGTTGGATACACCGAAAATTAAAAAGAAATAATTGAAAAAATAGCAATTTCACTAGGCACGTATAAAATTGTCCTTAAAGCGTGATTCGTCCCTTATCACCGGCGATGGAATTACTGCCTTGCTTCCAGGATAAGACAAGCCTTATTTAGATCTAGCGTGCGATAATCACGATAGGTCCACTATGGAAAGAATTTAACGCAGAGATTTCTTCTCCGATGATTTAGACGGTAGAGATGATCACGTTTCTTTAGGAGCTATGGGACGTATTTGATCGATGGGAGAGATGGTATGTTGAGATGATGAAATCGGACTGGAATGGTCCAGTTTATATAGGCCTCGTGTTAGACCGTTGGCTGTGCGGTATCAATGGTCCGGAAACGTTTGAAAACGTTTCGGTTTCCATTAATTCCGACGTTTACGGTCATTAGATCGAAGATCGGCCGTTAGATCATCCTGGCCCGTCCGTTTCGGACCGTTTGGCTTTCAAGGCAGAGAGCCGTTTTTAGAAACGGTTGGACGTTTCGGATTCTAGATCCGACCGTTCTCAGTCACCTATAAAACCTAGGCTCATTTCAGATCCACACTACCCTAAGGCTCTGACCAGACTCATCGCACTAGACCCATCGCACCGGTTCGCGTAAGGTCGTGAGGGAGCGAGTCCTCTGCGACACGATGCGGACGTGCGAAGTGCAAAGTGCGCCATCTAGCGCCACTACAGCCCACAAGCCCTTGCCCACGCCCGTGAGAGCCCGAGCGCGTTTAAATGCGCGCATCTTGGAACACACAACCTAAGTTTCATCTCCTCAAAAAAGCTCCAAGTAAGAATACTCTTCACAACATCTCATATAAACCACAAAAGTTTCTTTTTTATTTTCGATGTGGGACAAAGCACACACACCGCACTTTTTAATTTAAAAATTCAAAAAACGTTTTGGCGGGAAAATCCTGAAATTTTGAAAATTTGAATTTTTATTTTTTATTATTGTTAAAAATCACTAAATTTTCAACAAATTTTATTTGATCTCATGTAGAGTGATGATTAAAATCAATGATGATAGAACTAAGTAGAATAAAATATGTTATGATTTATTAATACATGTGGTTATATGTGTGAATAAGTGATTGATAAATGAGGAATATGGATGTTTAATATTTTCCTAAGGTCAAGTCCTATTAACCAAAGGCTAGGGTTAGCTATAATCATGATACCCGAGTTGGGGGCATGACATCTTATTACTGCTTTCTTTCTTTTCTTTTTTACTATGGTCGTATTAGCCTGACATTGAGCAAGGGGACTCCGCATGATGACCCCAAATTTTACTTTTCTTTTTTAACCATTCATTTTACTTTGTTCTCATCTATATTTTGATTTTAATATTTTTCATATGGTGCGGTTAACGTTTTATGGAAGATTGTTTAAGTGGATTGGATATTCTAAAAAATTGAAAAGTGAAAGGAAGAAAACGTCTGTATTGGAGATTATGGTACAATGTCTGCATCATGCATTTGTATTTAGTTATTAGAGCCTCGTGTGTCTGTCCCTCCACTGCGCTGCTGTTAGTAGATGATATGAGAGTGGATTCCATGCCTCCATTTCCGTGTTTCTATGTCATTTAGAAAATGTGGCACAAATGAATAGAATGTGGATTGCGTAGGACGCAGATTGCACTAATGTGGTTGGTGCCTAAGTGGGGAATTTGATTGGGATGAGATTTGATTGGGCCATGTGCATATGTTAAAAATGGAGTCACGCTGTAAACACCTCACTTTGAAGGAATTAAGTCGAACTTTAAAATGAGGCTTGGAACTTCCCATGAGGTCGAGCAGTGTGGGCCCCACAGTGATGTGCGTCGAACATCTACCCCATTAGTCAGATGCACCATTTCATGATAGGCCACGGGCTTAAAAATCAAGTCAATCCATGACTTGAGCGGGCCACACCACATATAAGAGTTGAGAGGGGTTACCCTCTCATTAAAACATTCATTATCAGTTATTTGGCCCACCGAGATGTGGTTCACAAATCCAACCCATCCATTGTGTGTGTCCCACTTGGATGAGGGGTCAGGCCAAGTTTCAACCGTGTCCAAAACTCACATAGCCCCACCAAGTGCTTTTATATATTTTAGGCATGTCTTCACATAGTTTTAGATGGGATGGCCCACCTGAGTTCTGTATATGGTTGATTTTTGGATATCCCATAACCTAAAGGGGACCCATCAAATGCACTGTGTTGATGTTTGACACACATCACGGTGGGGCCTACACAGCTTGACCTCATTGGAAGTTCCCATGAGGTCGACCTTATAGTACCATTCCCCAACTTAGATTAGGCTCATGGTGCCAAAGGAAATCCAATTCCCGTTGGTCACATTGGTCCACCTGGATTTTCCATACCAGACTCCAGGACTATTGAGATAACAAAAATACCTCAAAAAATATAAAAAAATACAAATAAGAATTTGGTTGCTATTGTTAGCTTATTAGCATAGGATAACTCTTATCACTTAATGACTTTAAATAATGCAAAATCAAATCACATCATTATCAAGTCACATCAGTACTAGTGGGAATCCAGTCTAATACATAAAACTCCAGTACTCATTCTCCTCATTTGAAAGCAAAGAGCATCATAGGAAAGTGCGAGAGAAGACTCTTAGGGTGAAAGGGTTCTTGTCTTGTAGATCTTGTGAGAAAGTCTCTCTCTAGTAACCGAAAGGCTACCCGAATCAAGAGTGAAAGAAAGAAGAAAAAGTTTACTGAAATCTGGAATAAGGATGGATTTAGAGACACCTAATCATTTATTTTTCACAAGAGTATCTGATTTTTCATTTTCCTTCTCACATCTTATTCAAGCTAACATTTATATTAATTTCATATATTTCATTACTTACATTTTATGTAATATTCTTGATAAATTTTGGAGTACAAAATTCTTTTTTTCAAAAGTTTGTCATATATACAATCTATTCTTTTTAGAAAACTTTCTTATTTGAACTCATAAGGTCCAATGGAGATGCATTCATTACACACTTAAACGAGTGATCTTTGCTTATAGATACTTGAACCTAATATATATCTTTTTTATTTCTTTGATCAATCATCAATTCAACTGTCAAAACCACTTTTTAATCATCCATCCACCTAAGGGATTGATAGATCGATCATTTGAAGGATGAATCTCATTGAATTTGGAGATCTATTTTATTATTATTAAAAATGTTTACTTTATTTAACTTATGTACTGGGTGTTCATCCCCATTATTGTCATCCCTTGTGAGAACCAATAAGAGAAAATTACGTACAGATCCGCATGTGTATTTGAAGATCATGATTGGCCCATACAATGATCGATGCGATGCGATAGACAGTTAGATTGGATCGACCTTGAAGTCAGTGTAGACTTTCTTTAAACACAAATTGCTGGAGTGCGTGGGACCAAAGCAAGGCCCACTTAAACCTTGTTTTATTATAGAACAACAGTTCTAAATGGACCAGTTTAGGGATCGGTTCGAGACAGCGTGCAAAGGCCCTTAGGGCCGCGTTTTGATTAAGAGTGGCCTCGACTAATGGCCTCAGGAAAGCTGGAGCAAATCGACCCGTCTCTCTTGGAAAATCACAAATCTTAATGTTGGCCATCTTTTGCATGCGTTGATCGATAAATGTTTTGATTTCTAAGTTGCTGATGTGTTCTTGCGACATAAGTGGGGTCCACCTAGACCCTTTTGAGTTTTGACTAATCATCTAAATGAACCAGCAAAGTGGACCACGCTACCACAGTTTGAGTAGCGTGTGGGGCCCAGCTGCGGCTAGCCCATGAAGAAGACTAATTAGGTAGATTTTGATTAGCATAAGAAGAAACTTTAGGACAGGTCCGCTAATAACCCAAAGTACACCAGTTATAAAATTATCTTGTTGTGATCTCGATACATTGTGATGAATCGAGTTTTGAAAAAAGGTTGGAAAATAATAGGTTTAATTGGACCACTTGTTGACATGGTTTTGAACTACGTGGGACCCACCTGAACCCCAATGGACCTAGGGATTTGAGGTAAAAATGACCAGAAAGTAGGGGCCATGCTGCCACATATTGGGCAGTGAGTGGGGCCCACTTGTGGTCCAATGGTTAAGCCCAATAAGGTCTATTTTGATGGCAACTCCTTGGGGCCGTTTTTTTAGGCTTGAAAATCAGGCCACTTTAAGACTCAAAACCCTCCAGCAAGCCATATTTTCAACCCTTGTAAAATCAAGTAGTTTGCCTCTTGTTTGAATTTGTTGATTAATGTAGAAATTATTTCCTAGTAAATCGATGTTTTAGACCATTATATTATTTATTTTCAGCCTTATTATGATCTTAATGAGATCTTTCTTGGACCCCCAAGATGGACCAACAATAGGCCACCCTTGAGGCCCAAGTACATGTTAGATCTGATTGTGGATAAACCCAAAATAGGCTAATTGGATAGGCCTTCAAAGTCCTTAAACCCAGACCTAAACTTACCCTTAAGGCCATAGTGAAAGATGAGCATCAATGGCTAAAATCGGACTGTCAAGACGGCCCAATTAGTAGACCGATTGGAATGTTAAATTGGGGCCATCCAATCAAACCTTTTTTGGTGAAACCATTGTGAATTTTGTTAAGTTGTTATCATGAATCAAAATTTCTTTTTATATCGAACCCATGATCCAATATTGATCGGTCCTAATCCATGCCCATCAGACAACTTAGCCTAGACCACACTTGAACGTAGGAGAAACCAATAAGGAATAATTAACCCAAATGTATACGAGACTTAAAAAACTTAAGAACAAGCTCAAACCAGAAATCCTTCAAGAATAGGCTGTTAGTACGATCAGGTGGATATAAAGACAGATTGTCGAATAAACTTTTATTTTTTTTCTATAGTTGGTCCATTCCATTTCAACCAAATAAAGTTGATTTCATATCAAGGTCGTCAGATTTGGATCCGAGTCAGGAAAGTTCTTTTTTAGGAAGCTTTTTTCAAATAGAAAAGTCTATATTTAAAAGTTATTTATAGAAAATTTACTGAAATGAAAACGATGATAAGACGGAAACACCATAAGAAGACACATTTTCCCAATCATGCACCTAAGGTCCAGGATTTAAAAAAAAAAAAAACAAAAACACGTCAAGTGCCACGAACGTAACAAAGGATGTCTCACCCACAGTTTTGAATCGATTTTGGAGTGGTTCTAATTCAAGTAATTACACTAGCATCTCATCTTACATGCATCATTTTATATTTGAAAATTTCCCATTTTAGAAAGTTTTATATTTGGAAAGTTTGTAATTGGAAAAATATTTATTTAGAAAGTGCTATTTTATAAAGTTATATTTGGAAGTTTATATATGATTGATTATGTTATACATACATCATGAACATTATTCGAATACCAAATGAGAGGGTGATGATTGATTTAGAGTGGGTGAAGATATAATTGAATGTTTTTTAGTGATCTAAATAGAGAGGGGAATATTGAGGGGTCTCTGGGATTGATAGCCCCCACTTTTAAGTGGTATCAATTAGTTTTTCTCTTGAAATCATGTTTGCCCTTTTACGGCTACAGATCTCAGCTAGGTTATAGGTCATGTCGGGATTGACATCTAGTCCTTCAATAGGAAGTAAGTACAAACTCCTTCGTAGAATCTAAGTTGCTGGATATTAAGGCTCCTGGTGGTCCAACTGAAGAAATACAAGTATATGATATAAGAGTAATTTGACTTGGCCAATTGTAATAGAATTAGCCCTGGCATTCATAATACAAACTACATTGAGAATCATAAAAGTTATAGTGCACTCATTATTTCTAGTTATATGGAAATTTATGTTCCGGTGGTTTCCTGAAAAAGCGTAAGTACTCTTATTATTCCTGAAAAAGCGTAAGTACTCTTATTTTAGAATTATCTAGTACTCTTATTTTAGAATTTTCTCATTGCGCTGTGGAAAACTCATTCCATTCAATTTATTGACTTTCAAGATAAAAAGAAAGTAAAGAAGATCAGGGAATGTCTGAATGATTGTTACAACACATATGACTTACTTTGAGATTTCCTGTTTGAATTCTCAACCACGTGGATGACAAATTTTATTTTATTTCATGTGAAGTGATAATTAAAAGCAATGATGATAGACTAAAGTAGAATAAAATACGTTATGATTTCTTAATACATGTGGTTATATGTGTGAATGTGTGATTGATAAATGATGAATATTGATGTTTAATATTTTCCTAAGGTCACGTCCTATATTAACCAGAGGCCATGGTTGGCTATAATCATGGTACTAGAGTTGGGGGCATGACATCTTGTTACTGCTTTCTTTTCTTTTCTTCATGTTAGCCTGACATTGAGCAAGGTGACTCCACGGGAACCTTAGATTTAGTCATTTTTAGAGCTTAGTTGAATTCCTAAAAGATTTAAAATCTCGTAAAGTAGAGACCCATACTTTGTATGCATAGAAAATTGTGTCTAATCTTTTGTTTTTTGTTTTTTGCTTTTTTCTTTTTTTTTTTTTTTTTTTTAACTGAGGCCCTTACTCAAAATTTTTTTTGCTAGTAGTCACTTAAGTTAGAAGTTCTTATGATTCTTTAATCCATAAGTCATTCTATAGTTTCTAGCTAATCATAAATTTTAAGCTTCATTTTGTTGGGATGACTCCAAATTATTCTTATTATTATATCCAAGTTAATACCACGTCCCATATGTGAAGCAACTGAAAGAAACTCGAGGAAATCACGTGGGAGTGTTGGTACACGCAAAGTATGTTTGAAAGTTGTTAGGTTTAGTACCTATTTATCTGGGCCATCTCTAAGAGTAGTGGCAGGTGGCCCAATCGAATCCTGTCATGTCGAGTCACCACAAATGTTGGCAGTGGCAAGTCATCGGGCAATTTGTCTCCAAATAGATGAGATCTAAACCATTAGTTTTGTCATACATGAGATCCAAACCACCTATTTCGTATTTTTATGCTAAAATGGTGGTGGTGAAGAAATCACAAATCACCATGGTTTAAAAAATCACAAATCACGTTGTTTGGACAATTACAAGTCTTAAGCAAGTGGCATACAAACTACCATTAAGGAAATTCTTGTTTAAGGCTTGTTTGGTTCAGATTATTAGAAGGGATTGGGTGGTATTGAATTGATGGAACCACATTTTAAACCCACGCCTTGTTTGTTTTCTCTCTTGGATATTGGCTTTGAATGCTTAAAAAAAAAAAGTGCCCAATGATGGGGATTTTCTCCTCATTGCTGGGTTTGATGAAATCGAACCAGTTTCAATATCATCGATAATTTTGAGATTTTTCACCGCTAGTCGCTGGACAGTTTTGGTCTTGTTTCGATATCATTGAAGGACCTTAGATGATATCGAAGGCTATTATCGAGAGACCTTCGATGACATCGATAATTGTCGGAATTTTTTACCCCTGATCGCTGGACAGTTTTGGTCCTGTTTCGATATCATCGAAGGACCTTAGATGATATTGAAGGTTGTCATCGAGAGACCTTCGATATCAGCGAAGAGTTATGCAGATGCGATTGCGGAAACGCAGATTCTGCGGAAATTGTTTCTTATTTTGATTATACCTCTTTCTATTCTTATATAAAGGGGTGTATGCGGGATTGGAGTAGATTCCAGGGAATTCTAAGGTTTTCTAAAGGTTTTGCTAGGAGAGCTTAGAGCTATCAAAGGTGAGAGAGAGAGAGAGAGAGAGAGAGAGAGAGAGAGAGGAAGCTTGTAGAAGGGAGATTCTGCTCGTAGAGGTGATCTACTTCGCAGTCCACGTCTCAGTGCTTCTACGTCCTCGTGATCGGTGAGATCTCTCCATTTTTCTTTTATTCTCTTATCTTTCATCCACTCTTGCAATGAGTGAAGAAGGTTGGATCCAAGAGGTGTGTGCATGTGATCGGTTGTAACATTCTGCTTTATAGTGGATTATTAAACTGGACGAGGTCCTGTGGTTTTTTCCTCTTTGAGGTTTTTCCACGTAAAATTCCTTGGTGTTGTATGGTTTATGCTTTGATTTATTTCATTGCTTTATTATTCCATAATTCTGGTTTGTTTTAGGAGGCTAGATCCTAAGGTTTTGTGCAAGGCCCCCAACAAAGTGGTATCAAAGCTAAGTTCATTGAACGGGTAGGATCGGTTTTGAATTATGGAAGGTGGCTCATCAAGGATGATCAACTTCAATGGTTCTAATTGGACCATATGGAAGGCTAAGATGGAGGACTTGCTTTATTGCAAGGACATATATTCTCCAATTTTAGACATATCAGCAAAATCCAAGGATATGTCTGATGATGATTGGAAGAAGATGGACCGGAAGGAGGTGGGGTTTATTAGACAATGTTTGGATGATTTCGTATTCTACCATGTGTCTACGGAGACCTCACCGCTAGCTATTTGAAATTGGAAGAAATTTGTATGAGAGGAAGGAAATGTACTGGTAATAAGATTTTTCTGATAAGGCGACTTGTGAATCTCAAGTTCAAATATGGTGGTTCTGTGGCCGAGCACATGAATGAGGTCAGCAATATAGTGAACCAGCTCTCCACTATGAAGATGGTCCTGGATGATGAATTGCAGGCTTTACTATTACTTAGTTCATTATCTGACAGTTGAGAGACATTGGTGGTGTCTCTAAGTAACTCCGCGCTAGATGGAAAGATATCCATGGAACAGGTTACTAGCTGTCTCTTCAATGAGGAGACAAGGAGGAAGTCTCAGGGGTCTACTCAGTAAGAGACCCTTGTGACACAGGAATGAGGGAGAGGAAAGAATAGGAAGGACGGGAAGGCCCGAGATAAATCAAGAGGCAAGTCGAGTAACAGAAAGGATGTTGATTGCTAGAATTGTAGCAAGAAGGGCCACTACAAGCATGAATGTCGTGGTAAGAAGAACGACAAGAAAGAAAAAGGTAAGGAGAAGGAAGATGAATTAAATTTCACTGCGGTCGCTTCAAATGGCGACGTTGTAGTTATTTTTTCAGTAGATCACAATATATGTCTTATGGCTACGAGTCAGGATACTAACTGGGTGATAGACTCGAGAGCCTCGTTTCATGCGACTCCACACGGGACTTCTTCACAAGCTACAAGTCAACTGACTATGAGACCGTGAAGATGAGAAATTCTGGCGTATCGAAGATCATAGGAGTCGGTGATATTTGTATGAAGATCGATGTGGGCTGCACATTGGTTCTCAGGGATGTGAGACATATCCCAGACCTTCGCCTCAACTTAATGTCGATGGGAAGGTTGGATGATGATGGCTATGAAAGCCGGTTTGCTAGTGGGCGCTGAAAGCTCATCAAGGGTTCATTGATCATTGCCAGAGGAAAGAAGTTTTACACCCTTTACAAGGCAAGTGTCAGTGTGTGCAATGGTGGGTTGAACGTAGCGGAAGATTCAGCTATTGACATGTGGTATAGGCGTCTAGGCCACATGAGTGAAAAAGGGCTTCAAGTACTAGAAAAGAAGCGGCTCCTTCCAGACGTGATAGGTACACCTCTCAAAACATGTCTTGATTGTTTATCAGGGAAACAATATAGAGTTTCATTTATTAAATCTGCTTCTCATGTTAATAAAGTGCATGTATTAAATTTGGTTTATTCTGATGTTTGTGGTCCTATGAGGACAAAAACCTTGGGTGAGGCATTGTATTTTGTCACTTTTATAAATGATGCATCTAGGAGAATTTGGGTTTATACTTTGAAATCTAAGGACGAGATCTTTGGTGTGTTTAAATTGTTTCATGCTATGGTCCAGAGAGAGACATGTAGATCATTAAAGTGCATTCACACTGACAATGGTGGTGAATACATTGGTGACTTTCATAAGTATTGCAAGTCCCGGGGTATACGGCATGAACAGTCGGTTCCCAAGACCCCCCAGCATAATGGTGTAGCTGAGCGAACGAATCGCACCATTGTAGAGAGAATCAGATGCATGTTATCCCATGCGAAATTGCCCAAGACGTTCTGGGGAGAAGCAATGCACACAGCAATGTATTTGATAAACAGATCTCCATCAGCCCCGTTGAATGGAGAAGTGTATGAGAAGGTGTAGACTGGACAGGATCCATCGTACAGTCATCTCAGGGTGTTTGGATGCAGGGCATCTGTTCACGTATCAAAGGACGAGAGGTCCAAGCTCGATATGAAGATCAGGCAGTGTGTGTTCTTAGGGTATGGTGATGAAAAGTTCGGTTACAGACTGTGGGATCCGACCGAGAAGAAGCTCGTCAGGAGCAGAGATGTGGTATTCTTTGAAGATCAGTATATCAAAGACATTGGTAAGCTAGAGAAGAACCAGCCTAGTTTAGGTGAGCTAGAGGACATGGATCTGATTATTCCTCCCGTGGTGCCTGATGACGGAGGAGTACAGCAAGGTGCGGAGGATGAGGGAGTTCCTTCAGAAGATGGATCAGGGGAGCAAACCCCCAGTTGATCCACTTGTTGAGCCACATGTGAGGAGGTCATGTAGGGACAGACTGCCGTCCAAGAGGTACTCGCCGCATGAGTACATTATGCTGACTGATGGGGGAGAGCCAGAAGATTATTCTGAGGCCCTAGCAGATGAGCATAAGGGAGTGGTTGAAAGCTATGCAAGAGGAGATGGAATCCTTGCATAAGAACTTCACCTATGATATGGTGAAATTGCCTAAGGGTAAGAAAGCTTTGAGCAACAAGTGGGTGTTCAGAAAGAAGGTTGAGCAGAAGAATTCACAGACGAGATTCAAGGCCAGACTTGTGGTGAAAGGGTTTGGTCAGAGGAAAGGCATAGACTTCGAGGAGATATTCTCACCAGTAGTGAAGATGACATCTATACGAGTGTTGCTTGGGTTGGCGGCTAGCATGGATCTGGAGATAGAGTAGTTAGATGTTAAATTGCCTTTCTCTATGGTGACCTGGAAGAAAAGATCTACATGCACCAACCAGAGGGGTTTGAAGTCAAGGGCAATGAGCATATGGTGTATAGGCTGAGGAAGAGCTTGTATGGGCTGAAACAAGCTCCATGACAATGGTACAAGAAGTTCGACTCGTTCATGTTAAAGCATGGGTATGACAGAACGGAGTCGGACCACTGTGTGTTCATGCGCAAGTTCTCAGATGGTGATTTCTTAGTTCTGCTGTTATACGTTGATGACATGCTCATCATGGGAAAAGACATCAAGAAGATTGATAGGCTGTAACAGGAGTTGGGCAAGTCTTTTGTGATGAAAGACTTGGGCCCGACTAAACAGATCCTAGGAATGAAGATAACCCGTGACAGAAGCAACATGAAGCTTTGACTGTCACAAGAACAGTATATTGAGAAAGTCTTAAAGCGGTTCTATATGAATGCAGTGAAGCCGGTCAGTACTCCACTAAATGGTCACTTCAGATTGAGCAACAAGCAGTGTCCCAAGACGAGCGTAGAGGTGGATGAGATACAAAAGATACCCTATGCATCAGCTGTAGGAAGTTTGATGTATGCTATGATGTGTACGCGCCCAGACATAACATATGCGGTTGGTGTTGTCAGCCGGTATTTTGCCAATCCTAGCAAAGAGCATTAGGCAGTGGTGAAATGGATATTGCAGTATCTAAGAGGGTCATCAAGGTTGCGCCTATGCTATGGTGACGGAAACCTATGTTAGAGGGCTACACAGATGCAGATATGGCAGGCGACATAGACTCCAAGAAGTCTACATCGGGGTTCATGTTCACGTTTGCAGGGGGAGCGGTTTCCTGGCTGAGTAAGCTACAGAAGGTCGTGGCATTGTCGACGATAGAGGCTGAGTACATTGCGGTGATAGAGGCATGTAAAGAGATGCTTTGGATGAAGAGGTTCCTACAGGAACTTATCCTGAAGTCGGACTAGCACGTGGTCTATTGTGATAGCCAAAGTGCTATACACTTGTGCAAGAATTCAAGTCAGCACTCCAAGTTAAAACATATAGAGATTCGGTATCACTGGATCAGGAATACTTTGGAACAGAAGGTGTTACAGCTTGAGAAGGTCCACATGGACAATAATAGGTTAGACATGATGACCAAGGCTTTGCTCAAGGGCAAGTTTGAGGTTTGTAAAAACCAGGCTAGCTTGAAGAAGGTGAATTCCTCCTAAGTTAAAAAGGGGGAGATTTGATGGGAATTTTCTCCTCATTACTGGGTTCGATGAAATCGAACCAGTTTCGATATCATCGATAATTGTCAGAATTTTTTACCGCTGGTCACTGGACACTGGACAATTTTGGTCTTGTTTCTATATCATTGAAGGTCCTTAGATGATATCGAAGGCTGTCATCGAGAGACCTTTAATGACATCGATAATTGTCAGAATTTTTGATCCCTGGTCGCTGGATAGTTTTGGTCCTGTTTCGATATCATCGAAGGACCTTAGATGATATCAAAAGCTGTCATTGAGAGATCTTCGATATCATCGAAGAGTTACGCAGATGCGATTGTGGAAATGCAGATTCTGTGGAAATTGTTTCTTATTTTGATTATACCTCTTTCTATTCTTACATAAAGGGGTATATGTGGGATTGGGGTAGATTCCAGGGTATTCTAAGGTTTCTTAAAGGATTTTTAGGAGGGCTTAGGGCTATCAAAGGTGAGCGAGAGAGAGAGAGAGAGAGAGAGAGAGAGAGAGAGAGAGAGAGAGAGTGTGTGTGTGTGTGTGTAACGCCCTGAAAATCGAGGGTCGAGTAGCAACTCAACTCCCGAGTTCCAAAACATCACTTATGCAGCATATATGCTTATGATTAAATGTTGTCTGTGTTAGTGCATTAATCATGAGTGAGATTATACCAAAACAGTAATTCATACTCCAGATCAATTTATACAACGTAAGCGGAAGACTGAAAGATGTATATAAACGTATATGAGCCCAAAAGGATCACTATCGGTCTCCAGAGTATGAACACATCACTGAGTCACCATATACATGTAATAGTTCAAGAGTCAAAATGTTAAAAATAGTTCAACTACAACGATAAGCCCTGTAGCCTCGTCGATCAGGATGGCCTAAGCAAAACCGCAAAAAAACTGCATATACGAGAACACATCCTGATCGCCATCGGAAAGAGGCTCTGCCTCCTGAGTCGCATCGTAATCTGTAACTAAGACAGAGTCTGGTGGGTGTTCAGAACACCGTCCCAGAATGTGGGAGTGAGTGATCAACTCAGTGGAATCATAGAGCAAAGGTTAATATGTTATCAACTCAGTCAAGTAGTAATGATAAAGCAGACATATCAGACATTCCTAGATACTCTTATTAATGAAAGGATGAAATGATTCATGATGCATGCCCTCGCCTACACTCTCTCGTGCGACACCATCTTACAGTCGCGGTATGCTATTCTTCCCTCTATGCTCTTCAACCCGGGGCACATGCAGTGCGATGTTATGAGCGTGATTACCAAGTTCTTATTAGTCCTTTTCATACAGTAGGATTTGGAAAACTAAGGTACCTCCCTTATATCATTTCCCAAACAATGATCCATTCTAGGGTCGTCAGTCCCAGCAATTCTCATACGATGTTATGGTTCTAGGTCACTACAAAAGGCTTGTTATCACGATGCAGTGTAGTCCAAGTTTATACTCTAGTTGCTACAGAAAGGCTAGTTGCCTTAATGTAGGCTCAAAGTATGCTCGAGGTCACTACAAAGGGCTCGTCACCTTATCAGTGTAGGCCGACGGATCGAATACAGTGTCCCATACCACCGTATTCGGCTCACGAGGCGGTGTTGCTCACTGGTCACTAGCATAGGCTGACAGCTCGACCACAGTGTCCAATACCACCATGTCCGGCGTATGAGTCTTAGCGGATCGAGGTACCAAGGTTAACGAGGTTTCCACTGGTGAGTTTGGTACCTTAGGTTCAAGTAGGAGCGTCCAAACATGATGAACATACATCGGGTTAATCGGGTTACTTGACGAGCCCAATTAGTACGAGCGCATAATGAGTTGATCGACATGAACTGCATAAGCACTCCGTATGGCCTAACCACTGTCGACAACTCTAGTACGGCTCGGGTTCCTCAAACACGTCCTACGTGGCGAATAAATCTCAGCCACGAACTCAAAGCCTGTTACCGATTGCCTGGACTATAACATAGCCCCAATCACATTCAATCCTTAACCAGTAAGCATGTAGAGTAGTCAGAGCAGAATTAACCAAGTAGTTCAAACATGTAAACAAGCATGTTATAAAATACAACTTAAACAGGAAATCCAAACACATACATTTCATAAGTAAGCGATTAAACTAAGGTAGTTGAGAATCCTATCTCACACCCACCCAAAGCACTATTTACTAAGTACTTACTTATACAAGCATTTTTACAAACACTTAGGCTACACGTATTAACATACATAACGTGTGTTGGCCAAAACATGTATTAGGGCGAATCCTCTCGCCGAGGAGTTGTTACATATATAACTAACATATACACACAGTAGTTAGTCATGGCAAACACACTTTCATATTTCGTACGTATACGATATTTTCTACAAATACACAGAATACGCTAAACTCCACAAATTTCATATATAACTGAAACGCAAAACAAACATCGCATTTTGCATGTGAAATAACATCCACATCAAGAATCTATTATTATCCGACATTGAAAGCTTTGAAAACCATAACCTATACGTCTATAGTCCGCACCTTATGACGATAAACGCGTAACAAAATCGTTTTAGATGTTAATCTTTGTCAACGGTGGATTTGCAACCTATAGCATGAGTTAGGTTAGCCATTTCATAACTAGCACTATCAGAAATCCTAAGCCAAATTAGGGTTAGGTTTCCTTACCCAAGTGTAATGTCGAAATCGCCAGAATAACGATGCAGGTAGGGTAGCTAAGTGTGTGAAATGACGGGATCGAATTCCAGGAAGAATCCCGACTTCTCTCTCTCTCTCTTTTCTTTCTTCTCTTTCTTAGGGTTTAGAAAATTCGTATGAAGTGAGAGGGAGAGGGTTTAAGGTCCTTATATAGGCCCAGAACTGATGAGAATGACCCCAGGGCTAAGGTATACTTAGGTTATGTCCAAAGAGCGTCTGTTTTCAGCTCAATGGAATACTTTTGGAGCCCTCCCTTGAGCCTAAGGTCGGACTTAAGTTCCCTTATGTTGGATCTAGGTTAAACTGAGTTTTCAGTCTGATCGGGTTTACAGATTGCCCGTGGCGGACCAGTTTCAGTTCAACAGTCCACGATCACCGATCAGGGCCACAAGTACACTGACTTGTGTATGAAATTTTTCCTGATCTGAGGGTATAATTGGGTCAGATTCTGACTGTCAGAATCCTTATATTTGGACCTGCAAGTGAACAACTCAGTTTACTTAAGTTCGAGTTTATTTCCTAAAGATATTCGCGTTTCTCACACACTTTGCTCCGGGCTCGAGCGAATAGCTTCGGGATACTTTTTGGACTTGATTTCTGAGATTGTCAAGTCCAGCAAGGCGGTCTTAATTATATAATTTTGTAATAATCAGACTTTCGACGTGCGGTCCAGGTCTGATACAAAGTTTCAATGTGCTCCCGAGAGCAATTGGGTAATGAGATTGATCATAGATTTCAGGGTAATGTAGCATCAATGATTCTATAAGTTTTGGATCTTGCAGTTCGTATTTAAAGTGGATTAAGCGAATTTCACAGCTAATCTAGTTTAGCACCTGTTTAAACTTGTCTAATTTCTAAAGGATTTGGTCCTGAGTGATTTCTGCCTGAGGTGGTACTCGGGTCTTTGTACAGAATTTTTCGAGTCATTGCAATCTACCCCCCTTAAAGAATAATTTCATCCTTGAAATTAGTACATTTTCGTACTCCTCGAGAAGCTGAGGGTAGTTCTTACGAACCTCGGCTTCTGTCTCTCAAGTAGTCTCTTCCTCAGTGTGATGCATCCACAATACTTTCACAAGTGAGATGACCTTACTACGTAATACCTGCTCATTCCTGTCTAGAATACGTGTCGGTTGAAGTACATAAGTAGCGTCCTCACTTAACTGCACCTGTTCCCACTTGATAATGTGAGAAGGATCAGGAACGTATTTCTTCAGCATAGATACATGAAATACGTTGTGCACGCCAGTAAGTGGTGTGAGCAAAGCAAGATGGTATGCCACCACACCCACTCGGTCTAATATCTGGAATGGGCCAATGAACCGTGACATAAGTTTTTCCTTCTTGCCAAACTGAAGGACTCCCTTCATAGGGGAAACTTTAAGAAACACATGATCTCCAACCTTGAACTCCAGCGGTCGCCGCCTTGTATCGGCAAAGCTCTTCTGTCTGCTTTGCGCTGTTAGAAGTAGACGCCTGATAATGTTGATCTTCTCTGAGGTCGCCTGTACTAACTTTGGGCTGATCAAACTGCACTCACTAACCTCTGCCCAGCAATGTGGTGCTTGACAGGGGCGCCCATACAAGGCCTCATACGGAGCCATGCCAATACTCGTTTGAAAGCCGTTATTGTAAGCGAACTCTGCATAAGGAAGACAGTCATCCTAACTGTCCTTGAAATCAAGTACATAAGCTCGCAACATGTCCTCCAACACCTGGTTTACCCGTTCTGTCTGCCCATCAGTCTGTGGGTGGAACGCAGTACTGAACTTCAACTTCACACCCATCGCTTCCTGGATACGAGACCAGAAGATAGATGTGAATCACGTGTCTCGGTCCGACATGATCTCCATAGGAACTCCATGCAGACGTACAATCTCCCTGATATACAGCTTGGCCAACTCGTCTGCAGAATTTGTGACTTTAATCGGGAGGAAGTGAGCCGATTTCGTTAACCGGTCCACGATCACCCAAATAGAGTCATAACCCTTCCTCGTCTTCGGTAGCCCTGAGATGAAATCCATAGAGATGAAATCCTACTTCCATTCAGCTATGGGCATGGGTTGAAGGAGTCCAGGAGGTCGGCGATGCTCGGCCTTGACCTGTTGGCACGTGAGACAACGTGATACATACTCTGCTATATGGGCCTTCATATTGTCCCACCAATACGACCTCTTCATTCTTGGTACATCTTTGTGCTACCTGGATGCATTGCCAACTTTGAATTATGTGCTGCCTCAAGAACTTCCTATCTCAAATCATGAATGTCTGGAACGCATAGGCGGCTAAGATAATGCAAGCCCCCATCCGTACCAACATTCCATTCCGCATCCTTGTCTCCACTAGCCTTTGTCCTCATCTCCTCTAACCATTTATCTTCTCGCTGAGCCTCTCTGATTTGGTCATCAACCAGTGGCTGCACTCGAATATGCGCGATACTCTCAAACAGTTCCTCTACCGTGAACTTCTGCTCAAAGTCACACATAAATTCTACCAGGTGCCATTCCTCAACCATCAGCGGAGACGCAAATGCTATCGCCTTCTTGCGGCTCAATGCGTTTGCCACAAGGTTAGCCTTGCCAGGATGATAGGAAACCTCGAACTTGAAGTCCTTCAAGGTTTCCATCCATCGTCGTTGCCTCATGTTCAGGTCTCTCTGTGTGAATATGTACCTAAGGCTCTTGTGGTCGCAAAAGAGCTCGAACTCCTCTCCGTAGAGGTAATGTCTCTAGAGCTTCAATGCAAAAATGACGGCCGCTAATTCCAGGTCATAAGTAGGGTAATTTTTCTCGTGTTTCCTCAACTGTCTCGAGGCATAAGCAATCACCCTGTCCTTCTGCATAAGGACAAATCCCAAACCAACACGAGAGGAGTCGGTATATATCATATATTTGACCCTTTGCTCTGACAATACTAGCACAGGGGCGGATGTCAACCTATCCTTCAGCTCTTGAAAAGCGGTTTCTCCCTTCTCATTCCAGGCGAACTTCAGATCCTTCCTATCAACTGAGATAAAGGTCTGGCTATCTTCGAGAAGTCCTGAATGAATCGTAGATAGTAACCCGTCAGATCAAGAAAACTCCTCACCTTAGTAACCGAACCAGGCTGTTCCCAGTCTTGAACCATAGTTACCTTAGCAAGGTCCACCGCTATGCCTTCCTTGGATACCACATGCCCCAGGAACTTGACTTCCTCTTTTCAGAAGTTGCATTTCTTTTACTGTGCGAACAACTAGTTCTTCTTCAGAGTATCTAAGACTGTTCGTAGGTGTTCCTCGTGCTCTCCTGACTCTTAGAGTATACCAGGATGTCATCAATAAATACGATGACGAAACGGAATAGAAACGGCCGAAACACCCTGTTCATCAGGTCCATGAACATGGCCGGTGCGTTCGTAAGACCGCATGACATCACGAGAAACTCATAGTGCCCAAAACAAGTCCTGAAAGCCGTCTTCTGCACGTCTTCATCCCTAACGCGCAACTGATGATACCTTGACTGCAAGTTGATCTTCATGAAATACTGCGCTCCTCTCAACTGATCAAACAAGTCATCTATTCTGAGCAAAGGGTACTTGTTCTTCACCATCACTTGGTTTAACCTGTGGTAATCAATACACAACCGCAGTGAACCGTCTTTCTTCTTTACGAACAACATAGGTGCTCCCCATGGAGACACGCTAGGTCATATAAAGCTTGCATCTAATAGATCGTTGATCTATCTCCTCAGCTCCTCCATCTCATACGGAGGCATGCGATACGTCGGAAGTGAAATGGACGTCGCACCAAGCACTAGATCAATGGTGAAATCAATCTCACGATGAGGAGGCAGCCCAGGTATCTTACTAAACACTTTCTCAAAATCCTGAACTACAGGCGTGTTTTTAAGTACCGGGCCATTAACATTCTTCGATAAAGAAGCGTAACAAAGAACTTGAAAAGGGCAACTGACCTGCACGGGAAATGTAAAGGGCGTGCCCTCATGCTCGTAAGCTGTCACTAGACGGGTCTCATAGTCAATCTCGGCCCTCACTTCAGTTAGCCAATCCATACCAAGGATGACGTCAAAATGGTATATCGTGGTGACAATCAGGTCAATACATATCGTCCTGCTCCCTAAATCTATCAAGCAACCCTCACACATTTTGGTGGCATCTGTAAAAGTCCTTGGTGCCGCGATGACTAGCACCCCAACCATCGGGGTCGTATTCAACCCTAAGCGCTTGACTGCAGAACATGATATCATGGGAATAGTGGATCCCGTATCCACCAACAGAAATATAGGGGTACCTTCAATGTGGGCGGTGAGCTTGAAGGCCAAAGGTACGGTAGCTGTAGAATCAGGCGCTTCCGCTATAAGTGCATGGACGCGCGCCTGCTGAGATTGGTTAGGCTGAGGCGCCATAGGTAGCTGAGGTGGCCTAAATCGAGGTGCAGGTGGCCGAAATGATGGATGAGTTGGTGCAGTCTGTAGGGGTGGAGCCGATAGAACCTGAGGGCGAGGGCGGTCGATTCTCTGCAGCGGTGAAAATCCACTGTCTCTCATACGCGTAAAACAACTCTCTGCAGCGTGACCTAGTCTCCCACGATACGTGCATGTCACACCAGGTCGCCTCATCAGAACTAGTGGCGCCGCGATCCTGGGGGGAGAGTCAGTATAGGACCTCTTGCCGAGGAATGGCCTGCTCGGCATATCTGGTCGTGGCCTAGAGATCATAGGCCCACGAGAACATGTTAATCGATCCCCATACTGATCTGCTTGCATAGACATGTGCACTAGCTCAACATAGGAAGGTATGCTAGCATAACACATCTACGAGCGGATGTCAGGTCGTAGGCCCTCGAAAAAACGTCGCATCCGCATCTGCTCGTTAGCAAGTATAGTAGAAGCATATCTGCCTAGCTCTGTAAACCAACGCTCGTACTCTACCACTGACATGCCTCCCTGCCTGAGGTACAAGAACTTATTCTCCTTCTCGTGCCGGTACGTAAGGGGATAATACTTCTTGTGGAAGCGAGTCTCAAATGCTGCCCACGTTCATACATACTCAACTGCAATGGTCCGCAAGACACTATCCCACCACAAGCTGGCCTCCTTCTCAAACATAAAGGTGACCAACTCAATCTGCTCTGGCTCTGTACAGTGTAGCATCCTCCGTATCTTGGAGATGAGGTCAAGCCAATATTCGGCCTCCTCGGGTCTGTGAGAACCCACAAAGGTAGGAGGCCGCAAGCGCTGGAATCGCTCAAGGAGGCCACTAGTACCCAAGTTCCCCATAGGGTATACAGCAGGTGCAGGTAAAGTTACACCCTCATCCTGAGCGGAAGGCCCTACAGTCTCCACAGGGTGCACAGATGGTGCAGGTGGAGTCGCATTCCCACCCTGAGCTAAGGCCCTTGCAATAGTGGCTAAGAGCTGCTGCTGGTGCTGCATCTGCTGCTGCTGGTGCATCATCATCAACAACTGCTCCAAATATCTGTAGGTGGGGCCGACTGAGGCACATGCTGCGTCAAAGAAGACACACGGTATTGCTCACGAACTGGTGGTGTGTAAGGTGGCGGCTCAACTGTAGGACCAGTAGAAGGCTGAGACTTAGGTATAGTCCCACTAACCGGGCCTGAACTAGGGCCCGTACGACCATCACTCTGGGGAGGTGCCTGGTCCATCAAATCAGTAAGTGTGAGGCGTGCCGTGCTCCGCGTGACCGCAGGTGGCATTCCCTATATGACATAGGGCACAACTTGTGTAAGATGTAGCATAACAATACACAATCCTTTAAGCATTCCACACATTTCATAGCAAAAGAAACTGCATGCATTTCATTTACCAAAATTTGTCATAATACATTGAATATAGTTCTACATGAATCATGACAGGAACGCATGCGGCTATGAACTATTCAACCCAAACATACTTTCTACCTTCTACACTACTAAGCCACGAATCATTTAAACACAAGCATCTTAAAGCAGCAACAACAAGCTACAAGACAACGGTACGGAAGACTAGGGATCCGAATTTGGTGACGGGGGAGGGGCACCCTTATCCTGCAGACAGCACAAGATAGTCTTCAAGGTGCGAGTCACCTTCTGGAATTTATACTTCACAAGGGCCCGGAGATCAACAATATCCTATTGCAAGGTAGCCTGACCCTCCTCAAGTCAAGCTAAGCGAGCTTGATCAGTACCATGCTCCGGTGCCGTAGGAGGGAGCTCTCCTCCGTGTCCTGAGCCTCCACTTTCTCTTCCTGCTCCTCCTCTATCTCTTCTCTGCTTTCTTTCTCGCTCTCATACTCCTCCCTAGCCGTCTCATCTTCACCCTCATCAAGTCGGGCTTGTCGCTGCCGGGGCCCGATTCCCATCTGATTGAGAGTAGTTTCGTTGATGAAATGTTGCGGCACTGGGAGTTCTGCACCAAGTCTGTAACCGAACTCGGGTGCAATCTTGCATATAAGCAGGCTGAAGGGGAGCGAATTAGTCCTTCTATTGGAGTGTGCAGTAAGAACTATCTATCGCAAAACATACGTAGGCATGCACAACTTCTCTCCTTACCCCGCTTGGTAAAGAAAGTCTACCATCAGGCTCGTGCACTCACTGCGATTGCCCCACTTGGGGTACACGTGAAAGTACAGATATGGTGGAGTAGGCAAAAATCACCGTCATGTTTGACACTAGGAGGCTATTGTTTAGCTGCCATTGAACCAGTCGACCACAAAAGAAATATGTACGACGATCCCTTTCACGTGCACTCTTCAAATTCTTCTCACTTGCGTGGACTTGGCCAAGTGGTATTTCCATGAGTCGAGCTATCAGGCCAGTGTCAATTGTGGCCTCCCGACCTCTTCCTGCGGGAATCTTGAACTGCAAGGGCTCTAGCGTAGGCTCTTGAATATGGGCATAGAATGCTCGGACGTGCCCACATTTGCACGATATTTTCCTTCAAACACAGGGCTCCACCCGGCTTCCTCCAGGTGTTCCATCAACAGATATTCCCCAAAGAGCTTCTCGTCAACATGAGCTTTGAAAAGGACCCTACGGTCATGAAACCTACCATGAGATATTTCCGTCAGAAGAATCCTTTCAAGGGGAGCCTGGAGATCAAGCTCCCGCTTAGTCCATATCTCACGTTCAACGCCTGTGCTTGCGGTGGCACCTCTCGGTCTCCTCGAACGAGTAGGTTGACTAGGCCCAGCTTCTTCCACGGGAGCCCTTTTCTTTCCCATGAGAGAAATAAGGGTGGAAATCGAGAAAATGGCCGTAATAAGCTCGAATAGAGCCATGAAAAAAGAAAGAAAATGGGGAAATAGGAGAGATACTTGAGTTTCCACGAATTTAAGACACAAAGTGGGGCTTGAATGCTCAAATGAAAGGGGAATGAAGAAGGTAAACAACTGTGGAGGGATATTTCGTATGTGTGGTGAAGGTGGTGCACGAAAAGGGGAGAAGGAGCACTTGGAGGGGGGATTTGAGTGAGGATTTAGGTGTTTTCTTGAGAAAAGGAAAGCTTAGAGGGGTAGTTTGTGAAGGATGAGCGACTTAAGAAGGGTTTTAATCGAAAACTCGTGCACAAGTGGGCCACCAACGTCCAAAACTCGTCGGCCCGAGCCGGCTCTCCCGGCCGAGCCCGTCTGGTGGTGAGGCCTCGCCAAACTGGCGAGGCCCTCGTCGGTCTCTGGACATTCCGGCGAGGACTCGCCCTTTGGGCGAGGTTCTCTTACCCCCTGGACTTCAAATTTATGTAGGTCCCACCCTGGGTCCCCCTGGAAGAGTCCCGTTTGGCCCCCGACTCTGCTTGGAGTCATTTCGAGTCCTCACGGGTGTGTTTCTGATGTACAGCTACACCTGTATAGTATTGAGGGCTGAGAAGAGGTGATTTACTATCTAAACCTGTCGATAGATGGTCTAAGAAAGGTCCGGGGTCGCCTCAAGCGATCACGAAGGTGTATAGACTTGATCTCGGCAATTGATATCGATGAACTTCGCCAATTGGTGAAATCGGGGAAACCTAAGCTTGTTTCTACATTTTTCTCGCACCCACCTATGTCAAAAAATGTCAGCATACGTCGTGTGACCATAACCCAGGTTCGGTTTAATCCAAATCACACTCTGATACCAACTTGTAACGCCCTGAAAATCGGGGGTTGAGTAGCAACTCAACTCCCGAGTTCCAAAACATCACTTATGCAACATATATGCTTATGATTAAATATTGTCTGTGTTAGTGCATTAATCATGAGTGGGATTATACCAAAATAGTAATTCACACTCCAGATCAATTATACAATGCAAGCGGAAGACTGAAAGATGTATATAAACATATATGAGCCCAAAAGGATCATTATCGGTCTCCAGAGTATGAACACATCACTGAGTCACCAATATTAAAAATAGTTCAACTACAATGATAAGCCCTGTAGCCTCGTTGATCAGAATGACCTAAGCGAAACCGCCAGAGAACTGCATATACGAGAACGCTTCCTGATCGCCATCAGAAACAGGCTCCGCCTCCTAAGTCGCATCGTCATCTGCAACTAAGACAGAGTCTGGTGGATATTTAGAACATCGTCCCAGAATGTGGGAGTGAGTGATCAACTCAGTAGAATCATAGAGCAAAGGTTAACATATTATCAACTCAGTCAAGCAATAATGATAAAGCAGATATATCAGACATTCCTAGATACTCTTATTAATGCAATGATGAAATGTATTCATGATGCATGCCCTCGCCTACACTCCCTCGTGTGACACCATCTTACGGTCGCGGCATACTTTCTTCCCTCTGTGCTCTTCAACTCAGGGCACATGCAGTGTGATGTTATGAGCGTGATTACCAAGTTCTTATTAGTCCTTTTCATACAGTAGGATTTGGGAAACTAAGGTACCTCCCTTATATTATTTCCCAAACAATGATCCATTTTAGGGTCGTCAGTCCCAGCAATTCTCATACGATGTTACGGTTCTAGGTCATTACAAAGGGCTCGTCACCTCGATGCAGTGTAGTCCTAGTTTATACTCTAGTTGTTAAGGAAAGACTAGTCGCCTCAATGTAGGCTCAGAGTATGCTCGAGGTCACTATAAAGGGATCGTTACCTTATCAGTGTAGGCCGATAGATCGAATACAGTGTCCTATACCACCGTATTTGGCTCACGAGGCGGTGTTGCTTACTGGTCACTACGGGTGGACTCGTCGCCCAGGCGTAGGCCGACAGCTCGACCACAGTGTCCCATACCAGCATGTCCGGCTCATGAGTCTTAGCGGATCGAGGTACCAAGGTTAATGAGGTTTCCATTAGTGAGTTTAGTACCTTAGGTTCAAGTAGGAGCGTCCAAATATGGTGAACATATATCGGGTTAATCGGGTGACTTGAAGAACCCGACTAGTACGAGCGCACAAAGAGTTGATCGACATGAAGTGCGTAAGCACTCCATGTGGCCTAACCATTGTCGACAACTTTAGTACGGCTCGGGTTCGTCAAACATGTCCTACGTAGCGAATAAATCTCAGCCACGAACTCAAAGCCTGTTACCGATTGCCTGGACTATAACATAGCCCCAATCACATTCAATCCTTAACCAGTAAGCATGTGGAGTAGTCAGAGCAGAATTAACCAAGTAGTTCAAACATGTTAACAAGCATGTTATAAAATACAACTTAAACAGGAAATCCAAACACATACATTTCATAAGTAAGCGATTAAACTAACTAAGGTAGTTGAGAATCCTATCTCACACCCACCCAAAGCACTATTTACTAAGTACTTACATATACAAGCATTTTTACAAACACTTAGACTACACGTATTAACATACATAACGTATGTTGGCCAAAACATGTATTAGGGCGAATCCTTTCACCGAGGAGTTGTTACACATATAACTAGCATATACACATAGTAGTTAGTCATGGTAAATACACTTTCATATTTCGTACGTATACGGTATTTTCTACAAATACATAGAATACGCTAAACTCCACAAATTTCATATATAACTGAAACACATAACAAACATTGCATTTTTCATGTGAAATAACATCCACATCAGGAATCTATCATTATCCGACATTGAAAGTTTTGAAAACCATAACCTATACGTCTATAGTCTGTACCTTATGCCGATAAACGCGTAACGGAGTCGTTTTAAACATTAAGTCTTTGTCAACGGCGGATTTGCAACCTATAGCATGAGTTAGGTTAGCCATTTCATAACTAGCATTATCAGAAATCCTAAGCCAAATTAGGGTTAGGTTTCATTACCCAAGTGTAATGTCGAAATCTCCGGAATAGCGATGCAGGTAGGGTAGATAAGTGCGTGAAACGACGGGATCGAATTCCAGGAAGAATCCCCACTTCTCTCTCTCTTTTCTTTCTTCTCTTTCTTAGGGTTTAGAAAATTCGTATGAAGTGAGAGGGAGAGGGTTTAAGGTCCTTATATAGGCCCATAACTGATGGGAATGACCCTAGGGCCAAGGTATACTTAGGTTATGTCCAAAGAGCGTCTGTTTTCAGCTCAACGGAGCACTTTCGGAGCCCCCCCTTGAGCCTAAGGTCGGACTTAAGCTCCCTCATGTTGGATCTAGGTCAATCTGAGTTTTCGGTCCGATTGGGTTTACAAATCACCCGTGGTGGACCAGTTTCAGTTCAACGGTCCACGATCACCGATCAGGGCCACAAGTACACCAACCTGTGTATGAAATTTTTCCTGATTCGAGGGTGTATTTGAGTCAGATTCTGACGGTCAGAATCCTTATATTTGGACCTGCAAGTGAACAACTCAGTTTACTTAAGTTTGAGTTTATTTCCTAAAGATATTCGCGTTTCTTACACACTTCGCTCCTCGAGCGAATAGCTTCGGGATACTATCTGGACTTGATTTTCTAGGTAGTTGTCAAGTCTAGCAAGGTGGTCTTAATTATATAATTTCGTAGTAATCGGACTTTCGACGTACACTTCAGGTCCGATACGAAGTTTCAATGTGCTCCCAAGAGCAACTGGGTAGTGAGATTGATCCTATATTTTAGGATAATGTAGCATCATTAATTCTACAAGTTTTTGGTCTTACAGTTCGTATTTAAAGTGGATCAAGTGGATTTCGCAGCTAATCTAGTTTAGCACCTGGTTAAACTTGTATAATTTCTAAAGGATTTAGTCCTGAGTGATTTCTGCCTGAGGTGGTGCTCGGGTTTTTGTACGGAATTTTCCGAGTCGTTATAGACAGAGAGAGGAAGCTTATGAAAGGGAGATTCTGCTCGTAGAGGTGATCTACTTCGCAGACCACGTCTCAGCGCTTATACATCCTTGTGATCGGTGAGATCTCCTCATTTTTCCTTTGTTCTCTTATTGTTTATTCACTCCTGCGTGAGTGAAGAAGTTTTGATCCAAGAGGTGTGTGCTTGTGATCGATTATAACGTTCTGATTTATAGTAGATTATTGATCTGGATGAGGTCCTGTGGTTTTTTACTCTTTAAGGGTGGTTTTTCACATAAAATTCCCTGGTGTCGTGTGGTTTATGCTTTGATTTATTTCATTGCTTTATTATTCCATAATTCTGGTTTGTTTTGGGAGGCTAGATCCTAAGGTTTTGTGCAAGGCCCCCAACACCCGAAACCATTGTAATAAGGAAATGGATATGAGGAATCCCTCTCCGATTTAGGCATTGTAGCAGGAGATTTTCAAAATACCATTGCTTCCCACCCCTGCACTATTTGAAAAATTTAAATGGGTGTGTTGATGTTAGCAAGTTCTATGGGTCCCACCATGATGTATGGGCACCATCCACACCATCCATCCATTTATTGAGATCATTTTAGGATATGTGCCAAAAAAAAGGCATATCCAAAGCTCAAGTGGACCCCACCACATAAAGCAGGGGGATTGAACTCCTATTATTGAAAACTTCTTGGGGGCCACAAAAGTTTTGGATCAAGCTAATATTTGTGTTTTCCCTTCATATTGGTTTGTGTGACCTTATGAACAGGTTGGATGACAAATAAACATCGTTGTGGACCCTAGGAAGGTTTCAATGATGGGCATCATTGTCCCCACTGCTTTCTGTGGTTGGTCCATGTAATTGTTGGATTTGCCTCATTTTTGGGCCCATGCCATAAAATGATTGCGCAAAATGGATGGATGGTGCGGATATAACACATACATCATGGTGGGGTCCATAAAACTTGGTGACGTCAACACACAAGGAATGTTGGTGATGGTGTGTGACATTTTCAAATCGTATACTTCCAGAGATGTGATTTTCGTTGTTACCACAGGTTCAATCCAAACGTATTTACAAGTAAGACCTAGGATTTACATTTTCAACAATTATATTCCAAACATGGAATACGATGTCCTCGTAAACATGGAATTTCAAGACAATATCTAACACCATATATTCATTGTAATAAACTAATTCTATCCCACCTAATCCCACTTAATCCCACACGTCAATCAGGCTCATTAGAGTTGTTTAGATTCATTGAAATATAAATTGTGATAGCATCATTTTTATGAAAATGACATTTTCATTATTTGTTTTTTTAAATAAAATAGAAATGTAGGTTTCATTTACCTCTCATTTTCTTAAAAATACCTCATTTTCATTTCATTCTCTACGCCTAGAAATCTCATTTTCAATAAATTGAGGAAAATGAGAGAAATTTTTTTTATTACAAAGTGCCTCATGTATTCATCATATGTGCCACCACCATTGTGCGCCACATGTGCAATCATCTTCAAGTGTTCCATATTTGCAAATGTGCCACATGTGCAACATGCACTGCCATATCTTAAAGTGCCACCCATATGCCATTGTGCCACATGTGTAACGTGCCATTGCCTTCCTTTTAATGACACACGTTTCAAAATGTCATGCGCCTCAATATGTGATGTAGATCGGGTCGCAGATAGTTTCATGGTCAAGATGGATCAGAAAAGGCCTGGTCGACAATAGAAGTGATCCAGACCGTCGGACCATAGATCAGGCGTATCTCCCAATTCAGAATGAGTTATCGGGTGTAAAATATATGATTTTGGGGTAGAACGAGCTACTTTAACCATCCAACCTTGCTATGATGGGTTGTACAAGCTGGATTTGTGAAATACCACTGGATCGACAGTTGTTTCCCTATTTTAATTTTGTTTTTATTATAAATAGTAAGTTTTAATTTGAGTATAACTTTTCATCCGTTGGGCTTTAGGAGTTGCGCCCAACGTAAAAAGATCTTAGAATAATTAGGAGAATAACTTGGTGAAGCCAAATAGGACACTTACTATTTTTGGTCGAAAACCTTGCACACTAGTAGACATCACGACCATTTATAAATAGTAAGTTTACTATTTATAGTAAGTTGCGAATTCTAGGAGTTTTAGTTGTAGTTTGCTTTTGATATCTCTCCCATTTCTTGGTATCCCTATTTAAAGGGTTGTGAACTCATTTATTTCATTCATTAATCAATTTCAAATTTTATAGAATTTATTTTATATTTTGCTTGTTTTCTTTCTCATGGATTCGAAAAACCTCAGTGAGGAGTCGAGAGAAGTTCTGTGGATTCGGAATAGTTATCCTCTTGAGGAAGATGGTGCTCGACCTCATCACGTTCATCCCTGCATCAATATACCATGTATAACATGTGGCATTCTCTTCTTCAAACCCTATACATATGCCACATGTACTATTGAGCCACCTGTGCCACATGGCTGTCATTCATCTTTAAGTGTTTTAAATGCGTGACATGTGCCAACATGTTACATATGCAATATATACCGCTAACCACCTTCAAGTACCCCACATATTGCAACATCCATTCAAGTGCCCAACATGTGTTAATGTTCTATATATGCCATGATCCATCTTAAATCACATGCCACACACATGCCAATATGCAACATGTGTGACATATGCAATGACACATTGTCGAGTGTGTCAATGTGCCATATTCCCAAAATGTGCCACATGTGCCCTCATCTTCAAGCACCTCACACGTGCAAATACACCACATATAAGTTTACCACATGTGCCTTATATACCTTCATCTATCTTTAAGCAAATATGTCAACATGCCACATGTGCTATAGTCCATCTTCAAACATCCCACATATGCTGATGTCCCATGTTTGCAAATGTGGCAGTGTCACAATCCATCTTCGGCACATGTATGTGTTGTCTTCCCTCTTCGAGTAAATTTTTTATGAAATTTTTTCTTTTTCTAAACAACAAATTTCAAAATGAAGTTTTTGAAAGAAAATCTTGTTAAAAAACAATTAAGAAAATTTTCTTTTATCGTTATTTTTTAAATAATGTTTCTAAACAAGTATCATTTTTCTTGAACTTCTTTCCCATAAATCAAATGACCCTTAAGATAATCCAACTTAGTGAAATTTGGTTAAGTTCTAATTAACAACTTTGTTCACATGATGCTTAGTCCAGATAACCATACATGTGCCCCATGTGTGGAACCCAATCTAATAATAGAAAATTGATGTGACTTTAGAGACATGTAATTCACTTTTCATAAGGTAGAGCTGGGAGAACCAGATTATGATAGAGCAATCTCTCCAAAATACACATGGTAGAATAGTGCATAAATTTGATCCATCCATCTATAATACTGGTTGCGGATGGCCTATTATGAGAAAAGCAATATTTGGCATGTTTGTTATTACAATATTTACATATTAACACTTCATAATAAACACATATTAGTGCTTCCATAATAAATATTACTATAAAACCATTTGCAAGGTGAAAGTCTTTACTATAAAATAAATTTACTTCGTATTTTTGGTCTATTTTATAAGACTTTTATTAGGTAGGCCCCACAAGATCAATGGTCTACATCTTACCATTGGATTATTTAAATTGAGATATTGGTGAGCCACGTAGTAGTTGTGATAAGTTTATATTAGAAAGGGGAGGTGCACTTGGATTGTATTATGTATGCATAATATTTTAGAGAGACACCGACTCTTATAGTGTGAGACTCATGGAGGAGTAGTTGTCATGGTTTGAACTACTCAAACCCTCATTCTTAAAGACATAGTCCCCTTATAAATATACAAAAGACTTCTTCTCCTATCTCAGTTTTTTAGAAGAGTGTAGGGTGAGGAAGATCAAAATTTTTCCTCATTTGTTGACATTATATATGGCTTTCCATTAAGGTATGTGATTTCGATTAAGTGTGAATGATCTATATAATTAATGCATAGGATGATCTGTTATTTTATAAATTTTTTCTGGCTTAAAATTAAAATATGATATTATTGTAATGGGGATCCTTGGCTTAATGATTTAATTATATAACCAAGAAATCCAATAAGTGGTGTTGAGGTCAAAATCTGGATCATCCTCCACTCAATGCGGCGAACCTTACCTTCGACGAACCCTGGCCCTGCACAAGGGGTGAGCAAAGGAGACCCTGTTTAAGCTGGGGGACCCTCCGATACCTAAGTCAAGTCAAGGGAATCTGGGTCTAAGTTGAATGTCGAGAGAGGGTGTGAGATGTTGCGTACCTGTATCAATGGAATCCCCTCGTTTTTATACCTGCGTATTGAGTGATCTGCGTCCGTTAATCTCAGTACGATTTACTCAATTAGTTGGATTATATGATCGTGGAAATTTCGACCGCAATTGAGGGATTATGTAGCGTATCGTATCTTAAAGGAGCATATCTACGGGCGAGATATCTGGTCATGTCCGCGTAAGGTAGTTTCTTAGTTTGGCATCCGGAATGTACACGTATAGCCTTGGCCTCGGATCTAGATCTGGAACCAAGATACTCCCGACCCCAGGCCTCGGACCTTGACTAATGTGCAGATATGACTCTTTCGTCGAGTTATTGAACAAAACGGCTAGAAGTCGAGGCAGGCTTTGGCTTGGATCGAGGGTGGACCTGAACCTGCTTGTTCGCTAGTCGTGCACCTCTGAGGTCTCTTCTTCGAGCTCCGAGGTAGGTAGCGAACTTGATTCGTCGAGTTGGATTTTCCCATAACAGAAGCCCCTTACTCTTTTAATCCGAGCTCAGACTTAGAGAGTAAATACCTGGAGAGACGAGATGACACTCGTATCTTTACTGTCGATTGAGACGATCAGGGCATAATTAATGCGATTCTCTCTTCTCCGATCTCGCGTACGGCGTAACAACTATGTCTCTTTAGTTCCCGTCCTCTCAGTAGAGGATGCTTCGCAACAGTTACGCTTTGCAGACAGTGGGGTGAGGGGAACGGCGCCACGTGTGCTAGAGGATTGGAGCGACGCCTACGGCATTGAATGACATTAAATGCTAGGAAGATTCTGATGTTAAAGCGTGGACTTGAACGTATCGCTCCCTTCCACGTGTCTCATGGCGATGATGCTGAGTCATATCGGCCCTCGGTATAGTCGCTAATAATGATGGCGTCGAACGATGAGGTGGCTATATAAACCCCTCTTCCCCTTGTTCCCATACTTCTCGTATTTCATCCTTTTGCATTCCTCCTTTCCGAATTTCTATGAGAAATCGTCTTCGTCGAAAAAAGGATTCCTGACTGCTGGGGGGGGGGGGGGGGTTTCAATCCAGCAAAAGATCTCGAAGCCAAAACAACTTTCACCAGAAGGTATTAGCTACACTGCTGTGAGTCTTCCAACACTTAACGCTCTTTTCTGTTATGTCGAGCGACTCTGACGAGATGAGTTCAGTCCAGGATGCTGGTTCAGAGGATGAGCGAGAGACCACCGCTTCGGGATCCGGAGAGTCCGAAGGCCCTCTCGAGGCCGTACCCCTCTACCACCCAGTTTTGGCCCAAGGATCTGCAAGTCAGAGGGCCAAGAGTCGTGGTAAAGGAGTGAAGAGGGCTCTCCGAGACCCCGTAGGGCGGTCGAAAGCAGGCCCCAGGGGAGGCAGAGCTAAGCCAATAGTCTCTGGGGGATCGGTTATAGTTGAGTCTCAAATGGTTCAAATCCGCGAAGATTATTAAATCCCCAGTTCGGTCCATATCCAAGCCCCAGCCCCCACGGACCAAGTAGGGTCCCCGGCTGAGGGAGAGATCACCATTTTCGTCTGCGCCCTCTAGTGTGGGCTTCAATTCCCCCTCCATCCTTTCTTGCGTGAGTTAACAGCGTAGCTAGGAATCACGCCAGGACAGCTGGTCCCGAACTCTTAGAGGACTCTGGCCTCCACCTTTGTCCTCTGGCATCAAGCAGGGAACCAGAGACTGACGCCAAGGGAATTTTTGTTCTTGTACATGGCCAAATATGATACCATAGACAAAGCCCGATGGTACTTCTCGGCTAAGCCCCCATGTATCTCAGGCCTGATAACGCAGCTTCCCTCTTCTAATAAAGACTGGAAGGGGAAGTGGTTCGGGGCCTCGGGAGAGTGGGAGGCCCAAACCTCTGAATTGGATCGGCTACAGACTCGGGTCCCTACCAAGTTCGCCAATCTAAGTTGTCAGACTTTTTTTTTTAATTGTATTACCTATTCGGTTCTTTCTTGTGCCCAGTCTTATCATTTGTTTCTTCCTGCAGTTCAACCGAAGGGGGCTCCCGATTTCTCTGCTTTCCATAAGCATCAAGTCGACCGGGTCCGAGTGATCCTTGTAAATCGACATACCTGGTTTGGGCTCATTAACCCTGAGATTCTGGTGTCGTCTGGCTTCTGTAGAGTTTAGTCCACTCTCTTCACCTAGGTAAGCGGGGTTAGAGATATCGGGGATTAGTTAGCTAGTTACACTGGGTTGATTTTTGTTCCCTTCTTTTTTTACAGGGATGGAGGTTGGTGGTTCAAAGAGGAGAAGGCCTCCGCGTCCTCCGATGGACGTTGTCCTCTCCTCCGAACCGAGGACGCAGGTGGCATCGAGGAAGAGGAAGGCTCCTGAAGCTCAGGTCGAGGCTGCTCCAGTTGTAGGTCCGGTTAGGATTGGGCCTACTAAAGCTCCCTCAGAGGCTGCTCCCGCCATTGCTTCGACCACCGTTCCTGAGGCTTTGCAGGTTGGAGCTCCTGAGGCTCAGGGGGTTGGAGCTCCTGCCCGAGCTGAACCTATCACCATTTCGTCACCTTCGGCGGAGGAGCAAGCCCCCCAAGCGGGTCCTTCTGAGTCACGGAGGGAGGTAGTAGGGGAGACTCTCGGTGTGATGGCCTCTTCGTGTCCTGTGGTCCCCCTTACTAAAGCTGAGTTCATGCCAGGTCACGCTGAGGTCCAGGTCAGGCATGCAAATGCACCTGAGGCGACTGCCCAAGTTTTTATGGCTAGCGGGGTTAGAGGAGCTTCCGCACCCTCTCAAGGGGGGGGGGGGGAGCTTCCGTACCCTCTCCAAGGAGGGCTTCCGCATCTCCTCCAAGGGGAGAAGCTTTCGCATCCTCTCCAAGGGGGGAGCTTCCACAACCTCTTCAAGGGTCCTGCCTCTTGGTTTTCACATGGCTCAACTGAATCCTTGGGCAGCTAAGCACGTACTGGAGGTGCAGATTGCTGATACACTCTCTCACTGTCATGTCAGCTTCGTGAACGACTATGCAGCTATAATGTACCGGTCATTGCCGATGATGATAAAGGTGAAGGAGAGGTTGAAGGAGATGGAGCGGCTTGAAGAGGAGCGAGCCGAATTTATGGTCGAGAAGGCGGAACAAGAAGTAGAACATGCAAAATTCGAGAAGGAGAGAGCAAAGTAAAATGCACAACGGATTGAGCTCGAGAAGAGACTGGAGGCTTCAACCGTAGAGCAGAAAGAACTGAGGAAGGCGGCTGCGGAAGGACGGGTGAGAGAACTTGCGCTTCAAGGTGAAGTTAACTAACTCCAAGCTCGCTTGGACGTGGCCAAACCCGAAGTCAGGAGCCTGCGCAGTGCTAACAAGGACATGGAGTTCAGGGCCTTTGAAGCCGAGTCAGGGATCGAGGCGGCTAAGGAGGACCTCGAATTGGAGCGGCAGATGGCGGTAAACCGTTTAGTCAAATAGTGGAAGGTCCTCGAGACTGCTACATCCAAAGAGAAGGCTTCCTTATGGGCCGAGCTAGAGGCTCAAGCGGTCTTACAGGCGGCCGCAGCAGTGGCGAAATACAAGGATTCCGCTGAAAGGGCCCAAGAGCTGGATAAGTTGTACTATTTCAGTTATGACACAGGTTTTGATGCCTGTCTAACCGAGGTTAAAAAGCTTTTTCTGACTCTAAACCTCGATGCTCTCATGGCGGATACCGTTGGTCACGTCGAGCCTGTAGCTGTAGACATGCCCGAGAGCGCCCTCCTGTGGAGATTGCCTAAGATGCTCAGGTCTTCGAGGCTGTCGTCGACGTTCAAACCCCCCAACTCTATAGCTGGTCCCTCTACTTGGAGGGACTAACAATTTCATGTTTTCTCTCTTCCCTTTTTTTTTTTGTAACTGGACTTCCCTTTTGCATTAATGGCGATTGTGGGTATATGACTTGTTCACGTGTGTTGATTGATTGTTAATGTTTAGTATTTTAAGGACCGACCCCCTTTGAGAGATCAATCCCCCCACGAAAGGCGTGCTCAGTCGATTTTATTAGAAAGTTCAGATGTCCCTGGGATTTGATCTCTGAATTCGAGGGGATCCCTACGTAGATTTTCGTGGGTTTAACGTCCCAACTCCTTCTCGAAGGGATCGGTCCGTCAAGTTAACCTCTGTTCATCAAGGGTAACTTTTTTCCGTTTGTAGATAGTCCGAGATAAGTTGTACGAGTAGATGTGGAAAGAAAACTTCTTTTATTAAAGGCCTTAAAAGGCTTGTAACTTTATTGAGGGCCTTCAGCGACCATTACATCAAGGGTAGTAGACTTTTAGGTGTTCGACGTTCCAAGGGTGGGGGAACTGACAGCCCTCAAAATCTTCTAAGTGATAGGAGCTGGGTTTGGTCGACCGGACCACATGGTATGACCCTTCCCAGTTAGGCCCGAGTGCCCTAGCCCCCGGCTCTGCAGTGTTCTGGAAGATTCGGCATAAGACTAAGTCCCCTAGACGGAACCGCCTGGTCTTGACTTTAGAATTGTAAAATCGTGTCACTTGTTGATGTCGAGCAGCAACCCAGAGTTTAGAGATGTCTCTGGCTTCTGATCCAAGTTGGCCACAATCTGCTCGACATTTTGATTTTCTTGATAATTTCTGACCCGAGCTGTGGGGAAACCAATCTCGATTGGCACCATTGCCTCCGAACCGTAGGAAAGTGAGAATGGGGTTTCCCCAGTAGACAACTGAGCCATAGTTCTGTAAGCCCATAGGATGAATGAGAGTTCTTCAGCCCAGTTGTCTTTTGCTTTCTCCAATTTTGTCTTAATATGGTATTTGATGACTTTGTTAACTATCTCCACCTGTCCATTGGATTACGGGTGCCACGGCGAGGAATACGCGTTCGAGATGCCATGCCCTCGACACATACTTTGAAACTTGTCGTTATCAAACTGCTTGCTATTATCAGACACAATGGTGTGTGAGATCCCGAACTAGCAGATGATATTCTTTTAGACAAAGTCAATCACTTTCTGCTCTATGATCTTTGCAACGGGCTCGGCCTCGACCCACTTGGTGAAGTAGTTAACTGCGACGATGGTGAACTTGACCTGCCCTTTCCCTGTGGGCAGAGGTCCAATGATGTCGATCCCCCATTGAGCGAACGGCCACGGTCTGCTCATGGGGGTCATTTCTTATACGGGTTGCCTCGGCACAGCCGCGTATCGTTGACACTTGTCACACCTTTGGACGTAGTTCTTCGAGTCTTCCCTGATGGTCGTCCTTGGTGGAGTATTTTCAGAGCCAGGGCCCGACCACCAGAATGGTTCCCGCAAATGCCTTCATGAATCTCCCGAATCACGTAATCCGCTTCATCGGGACGGAGACACCTGAGATAGGGCTATGAATGCCCTTTCTTGTATAATATCCCATCCATGACTATATATCGTGCCGCTTTAACTCTCAGACGCCTAACTTCCAACCTATTCGAGGGGACCTCTCTAGATGTGAGGTAGCCATAAATCGGGTCCATCCAGCTTGGAGTATCATCTAATGGATTGACGGTTTCTTCTCTGTTTGGTCAATGCTCAGATATTCTATGAACTTCACTGGGATGACTCGTGGGATCTTCCCTTCTGTGGCTGAGGCTAGCTTCGCTAGGGCTTCGGCTCAGGAATTCTCTATTCTAGGAATCTGACAGATAGTGCAACTCCAAAATCTTTCTATTAGTTTCCTTGCCTCGGCCAGGTAAGCAACCATCCTAGTCTCCTTGGCTTCGTATTTGGTAGAGATGTGATTTACTACTAGCTGAGAATCACATCGTACCTGGAGAGACTGGACCCCTAGACTAGCTGCGAGCCTGAGTCCGGCCAGCAGAGCCTCGTACTCCGCTTCATTGTTAGAGGCCTTGAAATCGAGTTTGATTACGTATTGGATAGGTGTAGAATCAGGCACAACCAGGATAATTCCTGCTCCGGCACGTTTGGCATTGGATGAGCCATCTACATAGAGAATCCATCCTGGTTCTGATATCGTCTCTTGATTACTTGGAAGAATAGGTGAAGGAGCCGCCTTGACTTCGGCACTAATCCCCTCTTCGCTTGGGGAGGTGAATTCAACAATGAAGTCGGCCACAGCTTGGCCCTTAATCGTTGTCCTTGGTTGGAACTGGATATCGAATTCCCCGAGTTCGATGACCTACTTAGTTAGCCGACCCGACACTTCGGGCCTTTGAAGGACCTGTTTGAGGGGAGAGTCGGTCAAGACGATGATGGAATGAATTTGGAAGCAGGGACGTAACCTCTAAGTCGAGATGACAAGACAGTGCTAACTTCTCCAGAGCTGGATATCTTGTCTTAGTTGGCCCCTACTTCTCTAATCAGGGCAGAGCTGATGGCTGAGGTCGAAACTGCCAGGTACAAGAATAGGGATTCACCTTCTTCGGGCTTAGATAGTAAGGGCGGTGAACCTAAATACTGTTTCAGCTGCTGAAAAGCCTATTCGCATTTCGATGTCCACTCTGCCTTCTTATGACCTTTCAATTGCTAAAAGAAGGGAAGTCATTTGTCTGTGGTTCTGGATATGAATCGTCCAAACGCTGTTACCCGTCTAGTGAGGCATTGTATCTCCCTGATAGTCCGAGGCGAGTTCATATCGAGAAGTGCCTTGATTTTATCGGGGTTCACCTCGATGCCCCTTTGGCTGACCTGAAACCTGAGGAATTTTTCAGAGCCAACTCTGAAATCACACTTCGCGATTTAGTTTCATTTGGTATTCTCGGAGGATAGCGAAGGTTTCTTCGAGCTCTGCTAAGTGATCGAATTCCTTGACGCTTTTAACAAGCATGTCATCGACATAAACTTCCATAATATGCCCGATCTGCTTAACGAACATTTGATTCACCAGCCGCTGATATGTGGCCACGATGTTCTTCAGGCCAAACGACATGACCCGGTAACAGTAGAGTCCCTTGTTAGTGACGAAGGTAGTTTTTTACCTATCTGGGGATGCATCGTGAACTAGTTATATCCGGAATAAGCATCCAGGAAGGAGAGTAGTTCGTTTCTTTCTGTGTTGTCCACCAGCTGATCAATTCGAGGCAATGGGAAGCTATCCTTCGGACAAGCCTTGTTCAGATCCGAGTAATCTATATAGACCCGTCATTTTCCATTGGCTTTTTTGACAAGGACCACGTTTGCGATCCAATCAGGATAGTGACCTCCTCTATGAAGCTAGCATTAAGCAGTATGGAGACTTTATCGGCTATGGCTTCATACCGATCAGCATCGAACGGTCTTTTCTTCTGTTTTACGGGTTTGTGATCTGAGTCCACATTTAGCCTGTGAACCATTACATCTGGAGGGATTCCGGGCATGTCCTCATGTGGCCATGCGAAGACATCTCTGTCCTGTCGCAGGAAAGCCAGCGTTTCAGATCGTTGCTCAGAATTCAACGATGCTCCGATCTAAATTGTTTTGCTCGAGTCTGCCTCATCAAGCAGTACTTTCTCCAAGTCTTCCACAGATAAGTCCTCTGCATGTCCTCTGGGATCTAGGACGTTAAGGTGAGCGCTTGTTTCACGGACCCTTTCTTCATTGCTATCGCATAACATTTTCGAGCTTCGCGCTGATCGCCTCGGAGGTAGCCTGTTCCACCCTTGACAGGAAATTTCATCATCAGATGGTAGTTGGAGACGACTGCCCTCATTGCATTGAGAGAAGGTCTGCCTAGAATGACGTTGTGCACTGATGGTACATTGACAACGAGGAAGTCTACCAGGAGAGTGACTTGATATTGTCCTTCTCCCACCGTTATAGGGTGGGAGATGGCCCCCTCAGAGATCACCTTTTCTTTGGAAAAGCCGTGTAGGGGGGTCTTTACAGGTTTGAGGCGTGACCTTGGAATCCCTATTCTTTCGAAGGTCTCGGAGTAGATCACATTTGCTAAGCTTCCGGTGTCGACTAGGATGCGGTACACCTTGTAATTGGCTATGGTCATAGTAACTATTAGGGCGTCGTCGTGCGGATGCTGTATTCCCCGTGCATCATCTTCCGTGAAGGTCAGGTTGCACGGGCTGACCGGAAGTTCCTTGCTCGGCCGCTCGATTATGTGAATGTAGTGTTCTAGTCAGGCTTCTGAGATTGGGCTTTTCGAGCCCGGTTCGAGTCTCCTCCCCAGATGAGCCACCGAAAATGGTACGGATTTTGGCTTGCTCTTTGTAGCGCCCTGAAAATCGGGGGTCGAGCATAAACTCAACTCCCGAGTTCCAGAACATCACTTATGCAACAAAATGAATGATGATTGAATGTTGACTGTATTTGTGCATTGAACATGAGTGAGATTAAGCCAAAACAGAATATCATACTCCAGAGACAATAAATTTGCAAGCGGAAGACTGTGATAGATAGATAAAATATATAAACTATAATGAGTCTCCAGAGTGTGATAATGTTACCAGGTTAAATAATTACAAGTACAGTTCTAAAATATACCTAATGTGAGGAAGTGTAATGTTTCCTATCCCAAAATACCATAGCCCGTCAATACGGCACGGTCTTGAGAGACCCGTCGAGAGTTACATGATAGGAGAACTCCTCCTCATCACCATAGAAGTAGTCCTAGCTCGCTTCATAAGCATCGCCATCATCCGAAATTCAACAACTGCGGTTGGTGTGTACAACACCGTCCCGTAACGTGGGAGTGAGTAATCAACTCGGTGGAACGAAAAGCATAGGTTAACATGTTATCAATTCAATCAAGCAAGAATGATAAAGCAAGACAAATCAAACAATTCTAACTACTCTTATTAAGTGCGAGAATGAAATGACATGATGTTTGTATGCCCTTGCCAAACCACCCTCATGCGACATCATCTTACGTTCGCGAATGCTTAACTCCCTCAGTGCGCCACATCTACTAAGCACATGCGGTGCGATGATGATCATGATTACCGAGTTATTATTAGTCCATTTCAAAACAGCGGTATTGGGAAACTAAGTTACCTCCCTTGTATCATTCCCAAACATGATCCATTCTAGGGTCGTCAATCCTAGCTATTCTCATACGATATTATGGTTTGAGAAGCGTAGTGAAGGCATCGCAAAGGGCTCGTCACCCGTCAGCAGCAGATCTGAGATCTCACCGTATGCGGCTCAATTGTCGGCCGTCGGCTCGAGTACACTCACCGTGCTCGGCTCAATCACTAGCCGTCGGCTCGAGTACGGTCTCACCGTACTCGGCTCAACTCATACTCTAGTTCTTTGTGAAAGACTCATCGCCAATCACGGACCCTTGGAGTATACTCGAAGATACTACGGAGGACTCGTCGCCCGTCAGCACGAGCACAGGTCTCACCGTACTCGGCTCTCGCCGTAAGTATCGACAGCTCGAATACAGTGTCCCATACCACCGTATTCGGCTCACGAGTCTGGTTGCTCACTGGTCACTACGGGGAGGCACGTGGCCCAAGCGTAGGCCGACAGCTCGACCACGGTGTCCCATACCACCATGCCCGGCTCATGAGTCTTAGCGGATCGAGGTACCATGGTTAAAAGGGATTTCACTGGTAAGTTTGGTACCCTAGGTTCAAGCAGAGGCGACCAAACATGGTGAACATACATTAGACAAATCGGGTTACTTGACGAGCTCGGCTAGCTCGAGCGCACAACAAGTTGAACGACATGAAGTGCATAAGCACTTCGCGTGGCCAACCACTATCGCCAACCGTAGTACGACTCGGGTTCGTCGAACACATCTCACGTGGCAAATGAATCGCAACCACGAATTCACTTCGTACCGATTGTCCGGACTATAATCATAGCCCCAAACACAATCAAGTGCAGATAGATAAAGCAGTAGTGAATCAAGATTCAACTCATACAATCGAGGTCTGATAGTATCCGTTTAGGGCTGCCAGGGCTGTTGCACGCATTCGTTGCTCCGCTCCCCCATCACCCATGACGGATCATACAACGTAAATATAAATTTAAACATATGCATTACATAGTTATAATCATAAAGCAGTTGAGTATGTTATGAATCACAACACAAGCATGAGTTTATACATGTTTAATTCCTAATCACACAACAATCCAAGGAGATCATACACATAGTTAAAAGAGGTTGAGAATCATATCTCAACACCCTTATACATTACAATTTGCTAACTACTACTCATTCAGACATTTCAAGAAACACTTAAACAAACATACATCAACATACATAACATATGTCGATCACCTAGGCATTAGGCCAAATCCTTTCACTAGGGAGTTGCCCCAATCATAACACGCGTACACCCACGACGGATAGTCATGGCAAGCGTGAATCCAAGTTCCATATTCATTCACCATTTCCAAAACACTTGGGCCACACATTTTAGCATATATAGTGTATATTGGCCGTGGCGTGATTTAGGGAAAATCCTTTTGTCAAAAGGGTATCGCCAATATAACAATCATGAATCCATGACAATTAGTCATGGCGAGCACGAATGAGGATTCTATACTCATTCAGTCATTTTCACAAACACTTAGAATACACTATTACAACATACATGGTGTATGTTAGCAAAATATGTATTATGGCTATCCTTTAGCCAAGTGAGTATTTTATCCATGTATAATATATTACTACAGCAAATAATCATGATAAATACATCTCCAAAATTTATATGTATACAGTATTTTCTAAAATACGCATTTTCAACATACATAGAGTATACAAGCAAACATGTATTACGGCGATTCCTTTCGCCAAGAAAATATTTTATACGCACATAATATATTTATACGACAATTAATCGTTACAAACACATCGCTAAAATATACATGTATACGGTACTTCTTACAATACCTTATTTTTACATACATAGTGCTTATTAGTAAACATGTATTTAGGCGAATCCTTTCGCCAAATAAGTATTTTATCCATACGTCATATATTCATACGACAAATAAACATGTCAAACACATTTCCATAAAAAATACGTATACGGTATTTTATACAAATACCTAGAGTATGTGGAATTCCAAATTCTACAATTCTAATCGAAACTGAAAACGGAAAGCACTTTGTATATGTGCAATTGCATGCAGATCATGAATCTATCATTATATGACATTGAAAGCGTTGAAAACCATAACCTATACACCTAAAGTCCGCACCTTTTGTCGTAGAATCGTAACGGAGTCGATAGGTTCGCTAAGCTTCCGTATACGGGAGTTTGGCAACCTAGAGAATGAAATAGGTTAGCTATTTCCTAACCTACAACTGTCTAATCCCCAAACAGGTTAGGGTTAGGGTTTATTACCTAGATATGACCTTCTAATCGCTAGGAAGCGGCAAGAATGAGGTGGTTAAGCACCGAGATAGCGGCGAGGAATGCCAGCGGGGGAGTTTCTCCCAGATCTCCCACACTTTCTCTCTCTTTTCTCTCTCTCAAATCCAAATTCGTATGGCTGCCATGAGAGAGGGTTTAAGGTCCTTATATAGTCTCAAAACTCACCGAAATAGACTCGGGAACAAAGTATACATAGGTTATGTCCAAAGCGGACCTGTTTCAGCTCAACGGAGGACTTCTGGCGGGCCTCCTTGAGCCAAAGGTTGGACTTAAGCTCACTAACGCTGGATCTACGTTCTATTAAGTTTTCATTTCGGTCGGGATTCCAGATCACGCGTGGCGGACCAGTTTCAGTTCAACGGTCAGCGGATCTCGATCGGAGATTCCGAGTACATGTAAATGTGTATGAAATTTTTCCTGATCCGAGGGTGTAATTTGGTCGATTCGACGGCTGGTTGCTTATCTTGATCCGCAAACAAATGATGCCAGATCACTATTCCAGATATTTATTTTGTAAAGGGAATAGTGTTTTTCACACTCTCTCGCTCCGGACGCGATCGAATGGCCATGGGACATTGTCTGGATTTGATTTCCGAGATGGTTGTCAAGCCCAGCGAGGCGGTCCTAAGTCCTTAACTTCGTATTGTTCGGACTCCGATGTGCGGTCCAGGATCGATACGGAGTTTCGATGTGCTCCCGAGAGCAGCCGAGTAATGAGTTGATCCTAGATTTTAGGATAACCTAGCGTCAATGATTCTGCAAGTTTTGGGTCTTGCAGATCGTATTTAAAGCGATTCAAATGGATTTCATGGCTAATCTAGTTTAGCACCTAGTTCACTTTGTCAAATTTCTAAAGGATTTAATCCTAAGTGATTTTCGTCTGAGGTGGAACTTAGTCCATTGTAGTTTGTATATAAAGTGATCCAAGTTATACTACTTAGCTAGTTTAAGATAGTGTCTAGGGCGAAGGTGCTTTGAAAAATTGAAAGCACAAGGTAGTGAAGGGTGGGATTTGTGAAGAAAATGGTTTAAGGAGCGATTTGAGGCTTTAATTGAGCGTTTAAGAAGTTAAACCTGTGTTAGGATTGACCCATTGCCTAAGGATGTCTAATCCCAGGTTGGCAAAAATCCGGGGCGTTACACTCTTCTACGGTGCTATTCAGCTACTTTCGCTCTCCTTTTTGAGTCGGTCTCTCCTCCTTGGTATACCGGCGCAGATGACCCTTACGAATAAGGATCTCAATCTCATCTTTGAGATCCACCCAATCAGATGTGTTATGGCCATGATTTCGATGAAAATGGCAATATTTGCATTTGTCTCGATGATCTGGGTCGGCCTTCATGCAAACAGGCCAATTCAGAAGCTTCTGCCCTCTGATGTCTAGTAGAATTTGCTCGGTAGAGGTGTTGAGGGGGGTATGGGAAAGAAATTTACCCTCTGGTTTTCTGCTCGGACGACGATCGCAAGGAGTGCGGTCATCTGGCCCTTTGCTAGATGGCTGGGTTTCTTCGTTCCTTGGCCTCTTCCCTTTGTCAGTCGGCTCCGTTACCTAAATATTTTTACAGGCGTTGGAGAATTCCTCGGCATTAGCGTACTTTTGAGCTCTGGTGATGAGCTCAGCTAGCGTCTTCGGTGGATTCTTCCCAATGGAGAAAGTGAACTTTCCCTCTTTTAGACCACTGAACACTGCAGAGAGTGTCATCTTGTCTTCGTAGTCTTTCACCTGTAACGCTTCCTCATTGAAACGAGCGATGTAGTCCTTCAATGACTCCTTAGGCTCTTGCTTGATGGTGAACAAATGGGTATTCGGTTTCCAACTCTTCTTACCACTTATGAATTGGGTAAGGAATAATCGGTTGAGTTTTGCAAAGGAATCGACAGAATTGGGTTTGAGCTGGCAGTACCAACTTCGAGCGGATCCCGTGAGTGTGATCGAAAACCCCCTGCACATCATTGCATTCGTCGCCGTCTGGATCTGCATCCACGAGTGATAAGCATCCACATGCTCGAATGGGTCACCAGACCCAGAGTATTGGATGATGGGAGGTATTCAGAACCTCTGTGGCATCACCTCGCTCATGATCGCAAAGGTGAAGTGTCACGCCCTAAACCCGGAGATTGGATTCACAGGAATTTCAATCGCCAAATCCGGTGCCGACAGCCTCTGTAGTACCCCATTCTCGGCTCCCAACGCTTATACGCTAGATTCCGATTCTGGGATCCTACAAGAGGATTTTCCAACGTACGTTTATCTCGTAAGAAGCATAACCACAAGTTTACCCAAATCACAAAGGCAACATCATCATCACATATCCACTAATATAATCATTTGAATACAATGCTGAAAGGAAAATACATATATCGAAAATCAAAGCTCCAGAGGTCCACTGCATGCTCCAAGCTCAACGCTACTGCAACCTAATGCCACTTGCACGCATCTATCGTGCATAAGCTTATAGAAAGCTTAGTGGATGGTAAAAGTATGTGCATAAGGTAAGTGCCAAGTAAGCAATATCATAGTAATTGGAATAAGCGAAAATACTGACAAGATTATGAATCATACGATATCAGAGTAAGCGAAAATATACTGGTAAGTCCATGAGTGCTATCAGCCGTACCAAGGCTATGCAATGCAAGGCATGAATGATAACGGCCATATTAAGGCTATGTGATGCAAAAACATAATAAGCCAATATTAGATGCCGAGGATGCAATGCAATATGCGGTGCGAATGGAATGACTAAGCTAGAGTGTGAAGTTAGGATGATAATACGTAGTATCGCAAGCTATGGGGTCTATCACAAAAGGACTTCTATCCAAACCAGTCCCATACCTAAATTTGGATAGTCAGACTCAATGTGGTAGACTCCTGATCTCAGGTTAGTTGCACGCCCCACCGAAATCCTGGCCATGCGAAGGTACACAACAATTAGTTACGCACCACCAGCCCGAGTGGATAGTGAATGAAATGAATGCATGAGTATGCAACTCTTACTCAATAAGTCCACATATCAGTACGGTTCCTCTCTAGAAAATCACCGGGGTCTATTACACTCCAAACCAGATTGCAGCCCCATCGCGTGCAACAAGGTGAGTGGAAGAGACCTCACTATCCGCCTGCCAATATCGGGCCTGACTCATCAATAGCGGACCCATTCCTTGAGCTGGTCAGACTCAGCCTAGCATTGCCCCCTCCTCTCGGGCAGATAAGGCCGTACCTCCTTCCAACCGACCACGACACAGTGAGAGACGTGGCCTAAGGGTATACAATCCTCATGCGCTCATGCATTCACTCGGTCTAGACGTTGGAGCAACCTCTAGAACTAAGAGGGTTCTGGAACTTTCACCCAGGGATATTTATAGCACCCTATGTAGAACAGATTTTTGGTGTCCCATCTGGCCATCCATGAATGCCTGTGGAGGCTACGACCCTGATGTCACTAGGGCATACAATAATCACAGTACACAATGCAATATGCATGAGTCATACTGTGTGCTCATGTGAGACAATCTCCGCCTATCAGGGAGTCTCATAACAACCGACACTATGTCATATGCAATGGTCAATCATATCTCATAACAAACATGCAGATGATGCGTATGGGCATATATCATGATGCTATGCTGTCACATACTCATAATCGGTATCAATAACTGGTATCGACAATCAACCTCGACAATGTGGATATTTAACCAACATTGCCCCAAAGGAATGACCCATATAGAGCCTAACATACAGTGGACCCATGACATCACACAAGGGCCAAATATTCAACACCATGGGCCTCACTCAAGAGCTTAATACACATCACGATGGGCCTTTCACATGGGCCTAATGTACATCACAATGGCCTCCATTGCCTGGCCCTCAAATGCATCACAATGGGCATCATCATATAGGCCTCATATACATCACATTGGTCCCTAAACATGGGCTGAATATACATCAAACGGGCCTCAAATATGGGCCGCATAGACATCACATTGGGCCTCAAACACGGGTCGAATGCACATCATAATGGGCCTCAAATATGGGCCACATATGCATCTCATTGGGCCTCAACAATCAGAATCGGTATCAACAATCGGAATCAGCTCGATAATTGGCCTCGACAATCGGAATTAGAATTGGCCTCAACAATCGGCCTCGACAATCGGAATCGACATCGATAATCGGCCTTGACAATCGAAATCGAAATCAGCCTCGACAACCGGAATCGGTATCGACAATCAGAATCGGCCTCGATAATCGAAATCGGAATTGGCCTCAATAATCAGAGTCAGGATTAACAATCGGAATTGGCCTTGATAATCAGCCTCAACAATCGGAATAGGAATCGGCCTCAACAATGGGCCTCGACAATCGAAATCGGCCTCGATAATAGGAATCAAAATCGGCCTCGACAATCGAAATCAAAATCGACCTCAATAATTAGCCTTGATAATTGGAATCGGCCTCGACAATCGGAATCGGCCTCGATAATCGGAATCAGCCCCGACAATCGGAATCGGAATTGGCTTCGACAATCGGCCTCAACAATCGAAATCGGCCTCGACAATCGAAATTGGTATCGACAATCAGAATCGGCCTTGACAATCGGAATTGAAATCGGCCTCAACAATCAGCCTCGACAATCAGAATTGGCCTCGATAATCGGGCTCGGCAATCAGAATCGGCCTTGGCAAATAGAATCGATAATCGGCCTAACAAAGGGCCTAAGGGAAGGTCATAATGTGGACATTTAACCATCATCGCCCATCAATGTAGACATTTAACCAACATCACTCTTAAGCAGTGACCGCCATAAACATCATTACATACATTATGGTGGAATCTCACATCACAATGGACCTCATATACATCACATTCGGCCCACACAAAGGCCTTACATACGTCTCATTGGGCCCACTCATGGTCCTTATATACATTACATTGGGCCTTAACCCATGAGCCTCAAATACGTCTTAATGGGTCTCTATACATCAAGTGGGCCGCATCATGTGGGCCGTTCCAATGGGCCAATATGCATCAAATGGGCCACATCATATGGGTCGCACCAATGGGCCCATATACATCAAGTGGGCCACATCATGTGGGCCTCAAATACATCAAATGAGTCGCATCATGTGGGCCTCAAATACATCAAATGGGCTGCACCAATGTGGGCCTAATACATACACAATGGGCCTTACCCATAGGCCATGAATACATCATAATGGGCCTTGCCCATAGGCCTCGAATATACATCATGATGGGCCTCATGGATGATCAGCACTGTCCAAACATTGTCCAGGTAAATCAGCACCGTTCAACCATTGGACAACATCATCCAAACATTGTCCAGGTAAATCAGCACCATTCAACCATTGGACAACATCGTCCAAACATTGTCCAGCACCGTCTAGCATAATCTGGATGGTGTGGATTATAATAAATCAATCAAGGTGGGTCCCACATGGGCCACCATAATATAATATTATATATATATATATATATATTAAAAATATATATATATATTAAAAAAACAATACATCCACGTACACGTGGTGGGTCCCACGTGAAATTTAGATCTATCCCATTCTCCCTGTAATACCATGGGAGAAAAAAAATAATAAAATAATAAAAGGAAAACATCTTTTAATGTTTGGATGGTGTGAGTATGTCTCACATACCTCAGGTGGCCACCCATCGTCTAGATGATGGACGGCTGGGATAAAACACATAACGTCAAGGTGGCCCACGTCCCACGATCTGGACGGATTGGATACAACA